>VCRD01003882.1:7997-27962 GCA_006783055.1 Trinorchestia longiramus
TTAAGCTTGTCTCATTTTCTTCATTCATAGTTCGGTCTACCTCTACCAAACCTTCACTATGGTTCGAACATTCCTATTCTACCGACTGCTTCCACTAAAAGCTAACTTCACACATGATTCTTTCTCACAATCGAAAAATAACATTTTTTTACGGCTCTTATTGGCATAGTTGAGACCCAACCATAACAAAACTTCGTAAAAAAAACAATTTTGCGGAGGAAAACGGCCTTCCATGTAAACTGACTAACCCAAAGTGATCATACTTTATAACTGCAAGTCCACTAAAAGAAAAGTATGACACAATTAATGACTAACGCACACAAAATACTTACTTGATTTCTTTAAGAATTTCCATAAGCGTTCGGGAGAATCCACAACGCGGGTTTTCAGGCTCTCCTTTCATGAAGACCACGAGAGGAGCTTTGTTAATTAGTGACTTTAGTCTGAAGCAAAACAAAATGAAACATAGTTAAGCGTCAGTCGTGCACCAGTACAAAAAATTAGCTCTTTATCTATAACAAAACCTTGAGATATTTTGTAAAATGTTTCCCTTCAGTTTCATTCTAATATTGCTCAGTTTACTACTCAGTATCAAAATACACTAGATAGCCGTGATTAAATACTTTTTCTAGTTTTGAATCGTGATGAATCATGAAAAAATAGTACGAAAGTCTTTTATTTGAGCTTCACCAGTGCGACTAAACCAAGGTGTTCACCAAACTTTAGCCAACTAAACTTTTTAAAAATATAAAAATTCAGAGTATCGAAAGTATTACAGAAAATTGTCACGCCTGGTTTCTCGTACCTTTCATCTAGATTTTGCTTTTTCGGCAACATTCCAGCAAGCTCCCCACTGGCATCCATCTCCTTCAGAATGTCCAATCCACCGACCAGCTCACCATCCACATATAGCTGCACGCAACAGAATAAAAGAGTACTTCAGTATGATATGAAACAATGGCAATAAGTATTATAGCTAAAGCTTACTACAAAAGATTAAATAAAGCTTAAAAATTACTAACAATAACACAAATGAGACAATAAGCTAATATACTTGAAAATGTGTACGAAAAATTACAACTTGATCGGTCAGCAAATGCCTTCATCTTATAAAATAAAACCTGTTAATAAATGGATAGCACTCGCCCACCTGAGGGTAAGTAGGCCAGTTGGAGTATGTTTTGAGGCCTTGTCTCACTGCTTCGTCCGTCAGAATATCGAAACTTGAGTACTGAGTGTTGTGACGAGCCAGCAGCTCCACTGTAGTGCGGCTGAAACCTGTCACGATGGCGCAAGCTCAAACACATACATTTCTTGAGTCGCATTTCAGAGTAATGAATGGTAGACAAACATAAGTAGCTATTATTTATCTTCAAGCAGTAAGCAGGAACACAAGTGTTTTAAGTTGGTGCTTAAACCTTCCTTTGAAAAATGAATGGGAAAATGACAGGCAACATGAAAAAACGCTAGGAAACAGGGTGATTTCAGTACAACTTCGGCCACGAAAACGACAACATGAGGAAAAAATTTCCTTTGCTATTTGAAAAGCCTTACACAACTTTTCAAGACCAACGTTGGTAACCGAAGATAGAATTTTCCAAGAACAGTAGAGAATCACAAAATTTTCAAAGTAAGCACACAAGGACAACGGTTTAATGGCATCTCCTTATGCACATTCTTTGGCTTAGATGAAACATTTACTTCCTGATTTCTTTCTCAATTCATTTTAGAAGGAGAAATTAGATAGAGGAAATTATATCCAGTTCCTTATGTTTCGCGTGAACGTGAGCGAGCACAAGGAATTTTTTTGTCCTAGTCCACGAACCAACAAAGTAATACCAATTTAGTAGGCTAGCAAAACTCATAGAGACACTCATACTTAGCCAGACTATCTCTCAAATTTCACCATCAGTAACAAAAAGCTCATACTGAACTTTCCACTCCGCGACTACCCTTTGCTTTGACCACATTCAACACATATAAGACCACAAGAAAAGTGTTTAGCCTATAAAACACTCCTAATAATTTTATACCTCTCCAAAGCCTTTGAAGCCATCGAGATACCAGCAGAGTTTTTTAAAATAGTTCCTCATAAAGAATACCTTCGGTTATATTTTCAAGCTGGAAGAACAACGAAAGAATGGAATAGTGATCCGGAGTTTGAGGAATCATTCGTAAGGCCTCACCGCACTTAGGGTTGTCAGGACTGCCCTTCATGAAAAGCATGCAGGGTGCAGAGTTGATGAGAAGCTTGAGACGTTCGTTGATGTCTTGAGGGGCGGTGGTGTTGTTGGTAGCTGCTGTGTCACTCGTGATTCCAGCGCCAGTGAGCAAGGCTTTAGCTGCCTGTACCAGGTCATTTTATGAGTCACTATTGAATACACGTAAGCCGCAAGCAATTGAAATGTAAAGAAGACAAAAAATAAAGTTCACACACAAGGGAAAGATAGATTTTTCAATACTGACTCCAGATATTATTGATACTTCGTTGCACGAGTTATAGGGGGGCCGAGTGTGAACTGGGAGCTCCTTCCTTAGAATAACTTTTTTAAAATAGGCTCCCCTCCAGATCTAGAGAAAGACCTAAGAAAAAACCTATACCATAAACCTAATCCATACTACGTTACGTAAGCATGAAATAAATAACTAAACAACAATACAAACAAAAATCCACTTCAAGTTTACAATTCCTAAAGAAAAAATTAAAGAATGACTCATGAGAGCTAAAAGCTACGACCTATAAAAGCACAAGTAGAAATGTGAAGAGTGAAGACCAAATTACAGAAGGTAGAGATTGAAATCAGTTGAGAAATTAAACTAATTTCACTAATTAAGAGGTATTTATCTTTTTTCCCCCAAATTTACACGGTTTCTTCAGGAACCCAAGATGAATCTTACAATATAAATTCACTGTCTATTTGGTCATGGAACTAATTCCCATTTCTCTGATCACAAAGGGCCACTAAGTCTAGAAAATTTATGAGTTTCATTTCAGACGAAGAATAAATACCTTAAAACTCGATTGAGTGAAAAGTGAAACCCCACCTACGTCCTATGCACATCACCTCTATGGTTGAGGTGAGAGGAACTCTCTACAAGTCAACACTCGTCAAGATAAGCACAACTTAGTACTCCAAATCGTCATGTGACACTGACCACTTTCTTGACGAGGGCTGTGAGGTCTGCCGGCTTGGCACCATCCACCCTGCCCACAACAGCCGCCTGCCCTCCGTCCTGCGCTGTGCTCGTCACCACCACAGTCGGCACTGCACTGATGGATAGTTTCTGGCTCACCTCAGGCACCTCCTCTGCCTGAATGTTGCAGTACACTACATTCTGTGGACGCACAGCAAGATAATAAAGAAATTCCAGTACTGGAGTCATAGAAGTTAACATTCACAAAAAATAAACAACTGTAGTAAAATGCTCAATAAACAAAATAATTTTTTGGCAAAAAAATTTAAAATTATTATCCTACAAGAAAAGTTAAATAAATGCAATATTATACAAACATAGCTGTTTAAAAGCTTATAAATGTGTCATCTCAGATGTTTTTGGCATTAGTTTACAACAGAATATAATTTGAAGTTATTTTGATAAATGATCTTATAATGATATATCAAAAAATAATTTCAAGTCACAGTCAAAATTATTCAAAAGCATTGGGATCAAAAATATTAGGCCACTATGAAAAATAATTTAGAGCCTTTGTGATAAGAGAATCATGACCTCTTCAGGTAAAAACATTTTGAGAGATTGGCATAATATGGTATGTATTTAAGATTTGCCTTAATTTTGGATGACTTTTTAAACAATTTTGAGGTAATCTGAAATTTAATGAATGTTATATTGTTTTACTATGTTTGGAGAAGTAACTATTTACACAACATTCATATCATTCTCAATGCAACTGTTAATGAATAGTTTTATTATGCACAACCAACCCTCAGAAGAAAAATAGTTCTTCATCTCTCTCCCTGATGCTTAAGATCCATGTCTCACATTTGTTTGTTTATCATCTTCTGAACAATTTGCAGTGGAACTTCACCACATAGAATTTGTGAGGAACACTTTCAGCTAGAGAAACTCAAGGAAAACTTATAAGTAATTTTATCCTGAAAGTCATGAGAATATTCCAAAGCAATGTGTGGCATCTTTAAACATGAAATTGAATGAAAATATTTGTAATCATGTCAAATGCTTGAAATAGCATATGTTATTTTTTAGTTTCAGTTTTTTAGTATGCACTTGAAATATAAGAACAGCAATGCAATAATGAATATAGTCAAGAGTGATTTTCTTCACATCATTTGATGTTTGCTTCAGCAACTTTTATACCTTCAGTAACTATTACATTTGTCCAGAGTAGATTCTGATTAAACTAGTCAAGTATAGCATGAGATCATACACACATATTAACCAAAAATGAAAGGTGCTCATTGGTTCTATATTCTTCTTTTTATGTGTTGGGTATTAAAATTTCTGCAACAAATGAATTAAGAGTTCCTAACAATGCATTTTTTATCAATTTTTCAAATATTTTGAAATGTATCAAAACAATAAGTATCAGTGACATCAAAATACCTAGACAGATCAAATAGATCAATTTTGTTGGTGAGAAGAAATTAGAGGTATGAAGTTTCATTACCCTAATTTTCCCTAAATTTAACACTTCATTATAGAGGTATATAAAACTATATTTTACCAGCAATAGTACTTTGTGTTAGCATTTACAGTATGGCCACAAAGACAATAACAACAGTACAGAGAGCTGATGACATACCTTTGTGTCAGGCTGTGAGGCCAGTTCTAAGATGACATCACTAATTTGCTTGCACTGAGGAGCCCACTCAGCCTGGAAGTGGCATACCAGTACCCCACTCTTCCTGCAAAAATATACTTATCATTCTTATGAATAATGTAACATGGAAACATTTGTGTAGTTCATTTTTTATAATATCTTTTTACTCAATAACACCAATATGCTAAAGGTATCCTTATTTCCTTCATGCAGTAGCTAAGCTTTCTAGAACTGAGATCCCACAGCCTCATTCATGGTGGTTACAAAAGGCTGTAAAAAATCAGGCTAGGAAAAATTTAAGATGAGTAATCAATCACAGCAGCACTTTTAAGGCATAGAGTGCAGTGAATTCATGAATACTATCCATATGAGTCTATATTGTAGCCTTATTTAAGGTTTTATATATTTCATTGTGAAACAAGGACCACACAGAAATATGTTTACTCACTAATTACTCAACACAAGAGGACAATCATGAAGCCCATCATCATGTATCACACTTTGTACACTACCATGTGCACTATGTAATGCATAACCTCATGAAGCTACAGTAACTGCTGCCCAGTAGGTGTGTTACAACACAAAATAATTAAAATAAGTAAGAAGGATATATATTATCTGTAAAATTATGCTACACCAAAACTGTGATCTAAAGAAGACTTTCTTCACTTAATTTATGGTAATTTCTATTATTATATACAGGCAAAATATTTTTGATTAATTTGCAAAATAAATTGACAGTTCAAATAAGATCACACATAACATAGTAAATTATAACAGAAAAATACATGATATTATGACTTAAGGCTGACTTTAATAATTTCAGCCTAACCAAATAAGTAGCAATAACTCAAACACCATTTTCAGACAATTCAACAAGTTGAGCATTTTGATCTACCTATGCACCAAATATTAAAAAAATTTCTTCTTATTAAACTGAAAAAGACCTATTGACACAGAAAATATCACTTCTAACAACTTCTTTCTCAGGCAAAAGATACTTGCTTCTTATTACATTTTATAGCATATTAATTCTTATCTATATTAAAAGAAAACATTTAAAATCTTTGCAAGCATGTACATATTCTAGCTGCTTTATATATTTCATTACCATTATGCTGTATAATCCAAAATTATTTCTAAAACTTTGAATACGTACAAAGCAATTAAGGACACCTTCAGATGCTTAGAGATCTAGTCACAATTAGCAAACTAACATTTCTAACACATGAATAGCAACTTCATTAGCTCCATGTGATAGAGTATGTATCCAATAGTCGTTTAAAGATAACAAACCCTAGCACTATTATTAGCAGTAATGGCCACAGTAATTACGATTTTTATCATTCAGTACTATTAAGAGGTCTTAAGCAAATACGACTCCATATTAATCCATATAAGTTCAATGTTGCGACGGTATCAAACGGAACTAGAAAATGAACAAGACCAACCGATAGTGCAGTTTCTCATGTTTACCTACTAGGCGTGACTCCGAGGCCTGAAGGATTCTAAAACTTAGTTAAGAAAAGATCCAAACACAAGCAATACTTACGCTTGAAGTTTGCTGAATTCATCAGCTGATCTTACGTCAATGAGAGTCATGACTCAATAATTTACTTTCAATTTAGAGATCGTAAAGAAACGCGACGGCTTCTGCACTAATCGCCGCTACTTCTTATAACGCTTGTCATAAACATGCAGAAATCCCTTACTGTAATGCGGAAATATAATACGGAACTCGACACTCTTGAACAGTTTCACATAAGGTGATCCACAAAAAAAGAAAACAAAGAAATATGCTTTAACTCATGGAGATAAAGATGATATATACAATAGTTTTTCATATAATAATTCTAATATCTTAAGACTAGTGGTCATGCTTCCAGTGACTCTACGCCCCTCCCGTGTCTTGATGTAGAGACTCGTAGGATCATGTTGCGATGATCTAGAAGTTTGAGAAACTAGGGTTAACCCTTTTTGGTTAAGTCAGGTGAGTCCATCAGCATACCTAGTCACTGTGTCTTAAACAGAAAAAATTCAAATATGCGTGAAGATTCGCACCGTCGATATCAGTGACCTGGCAGCACAATTATAGGTCGCTTTAAGCACACAGTTACAGTGGGAGTGAGAGCACTTATAACAGAACACAGTAAACGCTCGTACTTAAAACAATAATTGACATAAAAAGTTGAAGCAAAATCATTTTAAGAGGCATATTCTGTAGTCCTATTTTGTTGGTAATCAGGGCTCCAAATGGCCTCCCAGCTACTCAAAACAGAGGTTAGCTAATTTTGTGCAATTTGATATTACTACAACCAGAACATCTTGGTCAATGAAAAAATTTACTTCCTATATAACTTGACTAAAGATAATAATAGTGTCTAGTTTCTTTGTGCTCCAGAGCTGAAGTTTTAAATTGAAGATACAAAAAGGATTAGTAAATTATAAGGTTTGATCAATCAGTTTCATCCTCCGTCAATGATATTTTTCATCACTTTTTAAACATTTAAGATACTTGAGATTTGACACTGAGCAAAGAAAGCTTCATTCAATTCAACGAAGTGATAAAAAATTATGCGATTGCATTCATGCAGTGGACTTAGCACTTTAACCAGTGGTGAGCACAATATAAATAAAACTTGGAACAGCAACTAAATATATATTATAAACATTTAACTGCAATCTTCTAAAAATCATGCATTGAATGAATCAATAGCAGAATTTTTAATCGAGAGGGATTAACAACTTGAAAGGCATCAGAGTGTGGCATCGAAAATCAAAATTAGGCAACTTTTGTTTGGAAGTGAGAAAGCTGTGAACCATGAGTTAAAGATTGGGAAGGTGTTGAAGTAGTGATTTTAATATATTCTTAATGAGTTGTGAAGATAATTAAAATGAGGAAATTACAATTTTTTGTATTATTTCTTGAGAAACAGCTATACAGGATGCGAGAAGCTTGCTGCATCAGTGCTCGGGTGTAACTTCTTACGAAACTCAAAGAACATATAGCGGAATATGCAAATATATTTTTACCTCTAAAGGGACTAACTGCATCAGCAGAAGGAAGATACAGCTCGTCACAATAATAGAATATTAACGAAGACCTCTGAGTGCAGCATTATGACATCATCAAACTTAGTGCTTCCTCAATGCAAGGGGAATCCGCGAAGATGTAAACCCCAAGGGTAGTTTTTGACGACACAGGTAGTTTTAAATTTACCATTAAGAATAATAACTGTCTAAATAACAATTACGAATAAGGTAATGCCTAACAGGAGTAAATACTTACAGATTTAGCATTGGCTGCTGGGACTCGTGAAGGAAAACGCACTGTACCCTTCTTAACTCAAGTCAGTGTTCGTGAGATTCGAGTTGTAACGGTGTAGACGTTCATCTCACGTCCCAGTTGGTGGCTCAATCGAGACAGCGTAACTCAAAACACTGCTTGGTCAGGTCACTCGACAGAACCCATCAGCGTACCTATGATAAAGGGCCGTACAGTAACTGTTGGTATCACGTGCGACTGCTGAGGCTGTCTTGGCAGAGACAATGATGGTGCAAAACAATGAACACTAATACGTTGTACAATAATTGTTGAATTCTTAAGTGCTCCTACTTGAGGCATAGTACTGTAGAGACTCGGAAATATCGTAATTAATTTAGAATGATCTTAGGTTCGATACAAAAATATAATGTATTTTAGTAATATTTTTGGAGTTAATTTTTATACGTTTCATGTCATTTGAAACTAGTATTTTAAAGTTAAAAATTCAATCGTAGTTCCAACTCCAAATTGTCACCCTCGTTTATAGAACACCATAGTCAACCACGAGTCTATAGTACAGTAATTTTATTCGCGCTTTCAGTCTCTCTGACGGGTAAGTCAGAGCACTAATGTACAATGTGTTAAAGAGTTTTGCATTTCACACACGTACTAGATATTCTTTGAACTTGTCTCTTTGCTGAGCCTAGATGTTCCCCAGTAGGTTTAAGATTTCCTTTTTGAAGCAGTTTTGATACTATGTGTATTTAATAGATTGTATGGAAAACATCAAATTTCATTGTGCTTATGTTTTCATTCAAACGATTTAAATTGTGTTTGAAGTGTTCGTGCTTTGATTCGTGTTACTCTGAGATTTATAATTAATCCCAATATAGAACATTTCGAATAATAAGTATTGCATCAGCTATGAAATTCATTGTCTAATTTCGTCACACTCAAGTCTCTACGTTCGAGCATTTTATGACAAGCATACCGAAAGATCGTCCACCTATTTTGATACGGTTATTAAATTTCATAGCTTCGGGTAGTAGCTGCCTATCGATATCTCGTTTTGTGTTCTCTGTAGCAGCCAGCTAATTAGGTACGATTCTTTAATGTTTTACTCAACAGTTGTATTATAAAGTTACCTTGTGCTATTGATTTTTCTTGCTAAATTCTGTATTTATTTTGAGTTATTTATTGGTCTTTATCCGGGCAGGTTTCATTTTCAGTTTCAGGTTTCAGTTTCGGTCACAATTCAGTATCAGTTTCAGCTTCTGTTGTAAGGATTTCAAGTCCTCAGTTTTGGTCTTCGATCTTGGCCCCAATTGCAGTTCTCATTTTGATTGTGTTCATGAATAAATCTGCAAGCTACGAAGACGATCGTATCACTTCCTTCGAAGAACATCTCCCAACGTAATAATTACGACAGAAAAATAACGCGTTCCCTAAAGTGCCTCGTTCCCTAAAGTACTGTATTGATAAACAGGAAAATTCTGTTGCACAGTAGAGTAGACGTTTGTTCTATAACAATTTCTTTTACAACATAGAATAACGCGATTAAGTAGTACATCGTTTTCCTATGAAGAAACACAAGGTGCTTAAATAGATAACAAAACAAACAAAAACAAACAATCTTTATTTCCAATCGAGTACACAGTACATTGGTTTTTCAAATTCTTAAGGTTAACATTCTAAGAGTAAGGGTGATGGTGAGCTGCATGCGAAGACCCGTGGAGGTTGATGGGCGTCTTCATGGGCGGGGAGTTGAGTGCTTAGCGGGTTGAGTGCACGGCGCGGCGTACGAGAAATAACTCTTGTCCATGGCCGGGTTCGAACCCGCGGTCTTTCTACATGAAACAGAGACCCGATACAGAACACGGGCCACAGACCACTCGACCACGGTGGCTGCTAGTAAATAACTAGTATTTAAAGTACACAATCATGATGTACAGGAGAATACACCTAAAATGTACATACGGCTCTCAATTATTATCATTACCGTCATCCATGCATGTACATTGCACTTTCGATGCTGAAACAAGTTTATGACACTGGCATGTCCGATTGATGCAGTAGTCAGAGTGATACTACACAGACGAGTACATGTATGAATGTATGTATGTATGTGGAATCAATGAAATAGTCACTTGATGTTTTAAAGTTACCCGATGTAAAGATTGGATGGCTAATAATCTAGTTTTTCGCCAAGCATGTGCTTCACTCAATGAAAAAAGATCACAGTATTTCTATTTTAGAGAAGTTAAAATAAAAAATGAGTACTGTAATGCCCTGCCTGTTTACGTATGGACGGATGATGTAAAATGTATGTGTTTGAATATTTTAACAGAGTTTCAAGTACATTAAATTTGAAGACGGTGAAAATGAGCTTTATTATTTACTTTTGTTGGTTCAATATCATGACAGGCCATCCTATCGCAGAATAGTAAAATTTAAATTAATGAAATATATGTTCCAAAGGAGCCAAAAATGATAAAAAAATGAGTAATGTTGGTGTTGACTGGTGGGGAAACTTCTTCTATAGACAACGTTAGGAGATGAAAAGTTAGAGTATGAAAGATTATGGGCACATTTTAGGCAAAATGACCGCCTCAGCCTCAAAGCGCTATTAGCGAGCCGATATTTGTTTCCGGGCGGGTGTTGCCTTGGAATTATTAGAGAGAGCCACGGAGGATTTATAGCTTTAATATTGACGGTGAATTTTGAACGCCAGAGTTTAGACACTCATCGGCGAAGTATAACACGTACATTGGTTGACAGTAATACTTTGGTTTTATCCCCTTTGAAATATTTGATCAAATGTTTGATTGCTTAGTCTATCAGCTTAACTGAATATAGAGGGAATTAGGTCATGGTTCTTTGATCAGAGCTTTAAAATTGCGTTGAAACTACTCAAAAACACTCCCGAAAGTACGAAAAGATGACCCATTTTACTAAAAAGGGGTATCATATATCTTGAGTTTAGAACGAGCCCAATGAACATCTTAATTACACAACACGAATAACTAAATATCATGATCAGGTTTGACACATTAGTTCTTCAGAGCAAATGACAGTTTTTACTCAAAAGACGTTGCTCCTGTAAAAACCATAGCCGAAATGAACTTTTGTGATGTGACAGTTGTGTTTCCGTTTTATTTATACTTTAATTCTATTTCTAATCACAAGTGGGTCATTTTGAATAATACGAACTGTCTCTATACTCCATCCGTCCACAACACGGGTCACAGGTTGCCACCACAAAGATGACCGAACAATGTCTTTGCTCATTTTAACTTTGTTTCAGAAAGACGCTATTTTTCATGTTTCGTATACACTGACATATTCAGGTGTTACCTGGGCGCCGTTATCGTTCGGCAACTGACTTTGGATTCTATACTGAGCTTACACACAATTCTGCCCGAATTTTGTCGGAGCCTCTCGCAAGTATTTTCACGGTAGGAAGTCCTCTCAAAGAAAGGAAGAGTCTGCCTTACATTGGTGCAACTACTTCTAGTCTCTGTCAACTGCTGTGTGATTATTCAAATCAATGATCAGTTCACATTTATTTCCAAGTTGTATTATTTGGATAGCGATTGTGCCCCATGTTGGTTCCATAGCTGTGCTAAAGTCATTTGTGATTGATTTTGTGGTACCCTTTATTAGTATCTGCAATGGGTAAAAGGGATTTGAATATGAAAATAAATCAACCTTCTGAAGGAAAACAATGTAAAGTAGATTCAATTTTGTGCTTATTCTCGGTTAAAATTTCAACCTGCCCTGAAAGCAAAAGGTATATGGTCGATATTTAAATACCATAAATCATTTACTACAACTCATCCTTAAAAAGTGCTGAATTTCAGGGAATTTAATACGATTTTTACCGAGATTAAAATTGAATTGATGCTGCATTGGAAGTGGAGTTCATTACTATATTGCTAAACGCTGTACAACGTCACACACATTTTTCAATCTTTACTTAGAAAAATTATACCCAAGTTTCCATACTATTTTAAATCAAAATTGAAGACACTGGTTCAAACGCCATCATGACTTTATTACACTTTTAGAGCCCCATATAATATAATGTCTGAGACTTAGAATCGGTAATTTGATTGTCACAGACCAGTTTAGTCTTTTGAGGGTTTTTTGTACTTCATGAAAGCTTTATAAGAAATTGTTACCAAGGTCTTGGCTTTCTAGTGTAACATTTTTTTTAATCGTCACTCTCTCAATCATAAGTTCTGTAAGTAAGATACTCTTCACATAGTACAAAATGGATACCCTACGATAAATTAAAATCTGGATGGACATGTTCATCACAAATCGTTATGAAGCTCCTAGTAATCTCTTCCTAATTTTTTTCACGATACCTTCAAGTAAATAGCTCCGAAAAATATCAAGTAATTATCATAGTTATCAGCTGATTGTGTTTTTTTTTATAATTTAAAGCCTAATAAAAGAAAGTCCTGGATGTCACTACATTGATTCATGGCTCTGTTTACTGAATTATTTCATGGCATTTATGCACTGGCGAGGGCTCTGGTAAATCGAGGCATCATGCATTGTTACAATAATTTCTTTGAGTTCGATCTCTGTTTTGTTCCTATTAATTAATCTTGTATAAAAATTAGGTAACATGCTAGCTCTGAAGTTTTAGTTGGTTGAAATTCGTTCTTTGGGTGTATACATGTATTTCAGAAATTGGCTGGTGAAGGCTGAAAAATAATGTGCGTAGAATTCTCGAATAGCGAAAGTTTTATATATTTTCACTGATGAGAAATGGACATTCAAGTTGAACTGCATCCAAACAATAATACTTGACTTTTTCATACTTTTTTAAGCCTTATTTAGTGCGTACTTGTCTCTCAGCTGGAAGGATCATGTCATTGTTTACGAAAAGAAGATTTGAGACTTGAGAATGATTTACAACAACCTTTCGGTCGTGCTTCCAGATTGCGAGACAGTTGCAAGGACGCTGGAAAGGTCGAACACGCCGAAGGCATCATCTGCAGCAAACGAGGGCGATCATCCCACCGGAAATCAAGGAGCCTGACTTCAGTTATTGCTACCGGAAATAACGAGGCAGGAGTCGTCAGACCTTCTGCTTCAAACTACCCAAAATCCGACTAGCCTAACACACCAACCCAGGCTGACAGACTTCAATTGCATAGCATTCAAGAAGCTGTGGGGATGTGCTGCCCAATTTAGTCCCTTAATTGAAGTTGAAATGAATTTTGTAGGGTATTTTGAAAATACGAAATGAGTTAAAACAATTTCGTCGAAGCCTATTATTGTAATTTGTATTAAGGGGGGAAGAGTTTCACATCATCGGTTGACATTGTGTAAACGTATTTGTAAGTTTAATGCCCAATGTTTGATGTTGTTAAGTTTTTAGGTTTGTAAACGTTATAAGAAACTACACAAACCAGGAGGGAATTTTATTCGATCAAAACTGAGTTATAAAAATTTGCTCAATGAAAGAGCGGTGCAGTAATATTTTAGACCTTTTTTAGATGAAAACGAAAAAGAATGACTATAAAAGGAGTTCTCACTGGGAATTAAAATTTCCGTTTATAATCCCAAAACTTGGTTGACAGGTAACTACAATGATGACTGGACATTGACAATTTAATACGTTGCATTTCCGATACTAACTCACAGCTGTACACAATAATTGTACACTCAAATGCACGGCTTAACCTGCCTGACAAGGATGATTGACAGTGCTCTGTTCGCTCGTCTATGAGCACAGTAAGCACAAATGAGACTAACTCGGACGAATAAGTGGCAAGTCAAATTTCATCAGCAATGACAGCGTGGAGCGCAAGTGCTGGGAAATTAAAAGAATCGAGTAATGATGGTTTCTGTGTATGTGGAGAAAGACCTTGGAGTACAGAATGAATATTTATGGATATTTTAATAACACAAGGCGTTTTTTTATTGAATTTGAGTATGAAGTTGGATATCAAAGGCAATAATTAAAGAAAAAATACGCATAAGAATATGAAGTTAAGGTTAGAATAGGTACGCAAAACTAGCAGAAAACTTAATAACAAATTAGGTGTTCACAAACAACAGATCTCCATATTGACATTGCTCAAGCAAGTGGTATCAAAAAAGAAAAATTCGTAGGTAAGAAATCTTTGAACATCTTTGAATAAAAGCTAAATTACAAACTGACTGTGAACTTTACATTTTGGTCCAATATATTTTACAAAATTGTTCACGTTCATGGACAGTAATGTATTATGATACACGTAAGTTCTTTATTTGACACTATTATGAAGGAAAATTGCCGAAATTTTTTAAAAGTTTGACTAGTATCGAAATAGGAAAATTGGAAAAAATTACCAAGATGATTCCTTCAATTTATTTTCTAAGATTTAATTGCACAGGAAATCTATAAACTGCTCATTTTATTAAACGTATATGAACAAATGAAAGAAATTTTTTTGACAATAGATAGAATTCACGAATATTTTATGAATTGGTGTAAAAATGTTACTGTGGTAAACACAAAATTTAGCTGCTCAACCAAGTTAGTTAAAATTAAAGTTGAAAGCTTTTCTCTGTGATCAACATTATGTTAACCTTTTCAGGATAGATTTAGTCTATAATCTACGTTAACTTCAAACCATTTTTAGAGTATTGAAGGTGTTGAAATTTGCCAGGTATAGAAATAAAGCAACACATCATAACTTTTTATTATCAAAGGAATATTTCATAACTGTTGCTCTTTTTGCATTATTTAGCATCTTAATAACTCACCACAGCCATAAAATAATTTTACTTGTATATTCCAGCACATGATAATTTAGGCAAAAAATTTTAATCCCTTTCTTGTTTCTAAGATTAATTAATTCTGAGCCTCGGTTAATAAGAAAATTGAGATATTCTATAGTTGCAACTTCATTCCTAAGGGATTTCTTCTCTCTACACAGGGTAATAGGCATTCGTTTTGAGCAGAAGACATGTTTACGCCTGGAAACATGCCATGTATAAGGTTTTTAAGATTTTGATCATCGGAATTGAAGTAGAGAAGTTTCATCATAACTATGAAGTTTTGTGCAGTCGTAGGTAAAAGTTCAGTGCTTAAAAACTAAGATAAATGTTCAATCAAACGAACATCAAAAACAGTAGATCAGTGTTTTTTTAGTTACAGATAATATTTAAAATCAAAATATTTTTTTACTGGCGGAGTAAAAAAGCGTTCAAGAGTGTTCGGCCCACTTCAGGACAGCATGTTGAATTCGCAGTGAAACGTTTCAGTATGTGCAGCCAGCCCGCGTTACGAGTTGAAATCCAATAAAAACGGGCGAGCAGCAGTACATCGTTGTTTTTCCGAGCCTGCGATGGAAAATTGGGTTTGCATTTGATAGGCCACACGATGCTACAGCATCATTGGAGGAAAGCCTTCACGAGAATTCGGCATTCCGTACGAGGGATTGAAGTTAGTTGAGATCTGCACCGACATTCCAACTAGCTGTATTATATCTAGGGTCCTCTATGTATAGGAAACAGAATGTCAGCAGGTCTGTGATAGTAAGAAGACATTGGGAGTGCTTCCATGGTACGAGAGTGTTCAATCAAAGCGTAACATGAATTAGCGATAAATCAGTTCGTACATAACATGATAAGCTAGTGGAGGAAAAGGGAAGTTTTTGACTCCACAAGATGGGGTTACTGAGCAATGTTGATAATTTTTCGATAAAAATTTGACTTTAGAAACGTCTATTTATTTATTTGAAACCTAGATGTTCTCATGTCGGATCGAGAAACGTCTGTTTCAAAACCGTTCAGATACCACGCTCGCAATCTGGGGTATGCAAAAAGGAAAAATAACCTAGTCATAATGCAGCAGAAATATAACAATTATATGGAATACTGTCTAGATGTATTGCAGCCCCTACAAAGGTTTCCCACGGCAGCAGTAATACGACATCATGCTCAAGTGAGACGTAAATGGCATACCCTTTACCAATACAACACATGTTTTCACGCAACAAACTGACTCCATTTCAGGTTTAGCGTATTGACTGGGAAATGCTTCTCCGTCCGCGTTATTCTCCGAATATTGGCTTGATCTGATTTTTAGTTTTCAACAGTTTAGACGATTATGGTAGAAGGAAAAAACCTATATTCTACAGACCAGATCAAAAATTAGCAGAGAGTCTACTCGGACAAAATAAAACAAATTATATCAAAGTCCTTAGAAAATTGGTGGATGGGTGAATAGAGATTGTTGATAACTATGACGAGTACATGAATTTTTTTATAATTACAGTACATGCTTAAATTAATTCTTGTAATGAATGTATAGAAAACAGAAGGTTTTCAATCGGCAGAGGCTAGTCAAAAAATACTACAGCGTTTAGTGGTATGCGCTTTATTTTCGATTCGCTAGCTTTTCGGTACTGTGAGGTACGAGTTCAGTGTCCATATCGAGTATTGAAATGCATTGCTTCATTAAAAATACGAAAGTGTCTTAAAGTATATGATTATACACCGAATGGTTTTAACGGCACACATCAAACATTATTCAGGAAAAAATTGAGGAGCGTGTCCAATCACGTGTTCAAATTGAAAATATCAGGAACGTGTCCAAATTGAAAATAATAATTTCTACAGTATAATTCCGACAATGCATGGTAGAATAATTATTAGCACCAACTATAAATATAGTGAACACGTGGGCATTAAACGCAAGCTAAAAGCTGGCTTGCGTCTACATTACTGAAAAACAAACATGGAGCCCAAGAACATTCTGAAAAGATTCAGTTTACGGCAATATTATTGCACAGTTTTGTGTGAAATTGATTATCGGATCTCGTTTTCCAATTTGAATTGCTGTTCCTCGTTCTTGAAATCGACTTTTTTCAGATAGAACTGATAGATAACATGATAATGATTCATGAAAGTTCTAGAGAATGGGATACTCCGATGAAGGACCCAGCTAAATCATGCTTAATGCTGCTAGATTACTGTTTAAATCTAGTTTTATAAGAATTATTTGCATATATGACATGAAAAGCATGTTATATTTGCAGTAAGTAAATACTGCAATATATACGTACTGAAATGTATTGGGTGCTATTAGCATACAATCGTAATTATGTACTGTATATATATTTAATTTTGCAGCACCCGTCATGAGCTGTCTGAAATATGATCGAAGAAAAATAACATGATCATCTTTTAAGCGCTGGGCTCTGTGTTTTAAGATAGATTTAAGAAGTTTGATTACTTAATGCTTGGATTATGAAGCTATTGACAAAAAGTTACAGTTTTTTAGATTTAAGAATTTGAAAACGCTTCAGATAGTTGTCAACTGATATTATGTAATATTCAAAGCCAAATTTAAAGGATAGTCATTATCTGTACATATCTATAGAAGCCGTTCGAGCTCAAAATAAACAGCATCCACATCATCACAAATATTTCAGAATGAAGTGCCGCAATAATGGAATGATTATTGTTTTTCTTGGATGTTATTTTGTTGCTAACCCATGTTTTTTAGAGTTTGATTAGAAAAACAGAACTTTGTTATCAAGTTACAAAACCTTGTTGATAATTCTACTATATTAAAGAACAGTCAAAAGTCTATTTATATTTTTTAAATTTCCGAACTTTCGAAACACGAATCGGCGCATCAGGTCAGATTAACCAAAAAATTCATATCTGCAATGGAGCTCTCGTATTTTTACATAATATAAGAAATATTTTGAATATAATTTATCTTAAACTATTTGTTGTCTTTCTTTTTCCAACAGCAGTTGGCGGTGAATTAAACGAACGAGCAACGCGTGAGTTCTGTGAGTTGTTGCCTCAATATTCAAGGTTCAGTAACTTATAGCATATCTTCACCTGATGAAATAAATGAATATCAAAAAAATACATTACATACTTACTAAGAGAGTTACTAATTATCTGTCAGAAATTTATTATTCACAAATTAACTATTGAAGGTTTTAGCTTAAATTTATTGAAGATTTAGATTCACTGCAATGTTTTTACCGAAAAATAGGACGTTCATTTTCGGTTAATTTACTAAATAAATATTCACTATAAAACGACCAACGAGTGAACTATTATAAGTCATGAACAACTGACTTAGACTTCAAGCAGTAAGTGCCAAGTTATGCTTCTACGGAATGAATAATTACAACTGGCTTAAACTTCATAGAGTTAGCAGCAAGTTTATGCGTCTAAGTTGTGTTGCCGCATCCTGTACCTCGTGATTACAACTCATTCTAGTTTCTCAGTCAATTTTCTGCTGACACCAGATGCATACATGCGCTCCAGTCTGTGAAGGGTCCTCACCAGGGACCGTCACGACGAGTTACATGTGAGGACCGTGGACAAGCTCTACAATTACTGGCGGCACTCCAGGAGAGTCCAATCGATTGCGGACAGACACACAAATTTGTTCTTTTTGAGTCATTAAACGAACTGCCAAACTGGTAAGTGCTAGGGTAGAGTAAGCTATTGTCGTGACTAGTTTGGTTAAAAAGTACTTAACAATTCCTTTATCGTTGATAAATTATATACATAAGAAATTAATTTTAGATCTGCTTGTAAGTTTCCATAAAATTCAACAGAAAAAATAATTTGTGTTGAATGTACTCATGTTGATGGACCACCGTCTAAATCAGAGTTAAAATCAAACAAACCGAATCAAAATAAACCGAATTAGTTATGATCATCATACATGATAAAATGTTACCTAATTTTTTCCTTGAATTACAAATCAATCCTTTAACTAGCAAAATTGATAAGTTGTAGTATAATTTCTAGTTTGTTCAGACGTTCTTTTCAGTACCTTATTGATTGGGCTGTAAACGCACACTACATTCCTTCACTAGTCTTCAACAAAAATCTTTGTAGTTAACTCGTGAATTTCAACTGGGTTTGTAACGAAACAATAAAAGTGAAATGAATATTCAGGTGCGCTGATGGAAGTTATTGCACCATGCAATTTGAATTCACAAACTTTGCTTTTTATAGTAAATAAGTAAGGTTGATTTCAAACTCAGAGTTTTGTACTTGACTTTAAATACCGCTATGATACAACAGGAACCGTGACGAAATGGCATTCAATTTTCTAATCAGTTATGTTTTTATAACTAATCTGATAAAAATTGCATTGTCGTGCGTTAAAATTAACATTTATAGGCATTTCTGTTAGGAATAACATCATAAAATTACAGCATTAACAGTGGATTTGATTGTTAATAAAATATCTGTTTTGCCCCTTACCCTTTTCATACGAACTCGATTTTTGAGGTAGTGAGGTTGGTATTGTAGTTCTATTAAAATGCGAGATTTATTTCTTATTAGGTATCATTTTATTAGAACTTCTCGGCGGATATTTTGTTATCGTTTTTATACTAATTTCGTCTCTAGACGAGTGAAACCACTATTTTCTGAATAGGATTCTTAATAAAGTAATTTTATTAGTTAATTTTTAATACAGTCAAAAGGGCCAACATAATCAAACTTTCTAATTATTTCTAATTTCTTATATTAAAAGCTTAAAATCTAAGAGCTTTCTTTCACAGAGCTTCATTTTCCATACCGTATCATAGATTCTCCCACAAAATTAAAACTCGAGCTAATATTTCGCGGAATTTCAGTATCTTTTCAGGAACTGAAAATAGCAAGTGAGCAATTCTTAAACAATTCCGATGAATCGACATGCTAAAGCTGCAGACTTCTAATCATAAATATGAGTTTCTCATGCCTTTCTTTTTTTTTTGAGACTAATTGACCGTGTTATTGAACCTGAGTTTTGTTTGAATGATTCTTGCTCGAGAATAATAAGATGTAACGATTGTAAAAGCTCCGTCGATGCTGTCGTGACGGTTCTTGGTAAAACGTTCCTTTCTGCGAGGCAGCGACA
>VCRD01003882.1:28198-48220 GCA_006783055.1 Trinorchestia longiramus
GTCTGTGAAGGGTCCTCACCAGGGACCGTCACGACGAGTTACATGTGAGGACCGTGGACAAGCTCTACAATTACTGGCGGCACTCCAGGAGAGTCCAATCGATTGCGGACAGACACACAAATTTGTTCTTTTTGAGTCATTAAACGAACTGCCAAACTGGTAAGTGCTTGGGTAGAGTAAGCTATTGTCGTGACTAGTTTGGTTAAAAAGTATTTAACAATTCCTTTATCGTTGATAAATTATATGCATAAGAAATTAATTTTGCATCTGCTTGAAAGTTTCCATAAAATTCAACAGAAAAAATAATTTGTGTTGAATGTACTCATGTTGATGGACCACCGTCTAAATCAGAGTTAAAATCAAACACTTAAAATATAAACCGAATTAGTTATGATCATCATACATGATAAAATGTTACCTAATTTTTTTCTTGAATTATAAATCAATCCTTTAACTAGCAAAATTGATAAGAATAGAATGAGGCTATAGGAACGAACCTTCTGGCCCATTCTTGGGTTGGATAATTACTTCGATAATTATTCGGTTGTTTACCCAAGTCCCATGCCGTATTTCTAGCCGCGTCAACCATGTCGGCAGCGGGATTCGAATCCGGATCTTTCCGCTCGCAAGCAGATTCGCTCACCAGTCGACCAAGCTGGTGATAAATGATAAAATGCATAAGTTGTAGTATAATTTCTAGTTTGTTCAAACGTTCTTTTCAGTGCCATGTTGATTGGGCTGTAAACGCACACTACATTCCTTCACTAGTCTTCCACAAAAATATTTGTAGTTAACACGTGAATTTCAACTGGGTTTGTAACGAAACAATCCAAGTGAAATGAATATTCAGGTCCACTGATGGAAGTTATTGCACAATGCAATTTGAATTCACAAACTATGTTTTTTATAGTAAATAAGTAAGGTTGATTTCAAATTCAGAGTTTTACACTTGACTTTAAATACCGCTATGATACAACAGGAACCGTGACGAAATGGCATTCAATTTTCTAATCAGTTATGTTTTTAGAACTAATCTGATAAAAATTGCATTGCCGTGCGTTAAAATTAACATTTATAGGCATTTCTGTTAGGAATAACATCATAAAATTACAGCATTAACAATGGATTTGATTGATAATAAAATATCTGTTTTACCCCTTACCCTTTTAATACGAATTCGATTTTTGAGGTAGTGAGATAGGTATTGTAGTTTCATTAAAATGCGATATTTATTTCTTATTAGGTATCATTTTATTAGAACTTCTCAGCGGATATTTTGTTATCGTTTTTATACTAATTTCGTCTCCAGACGAGTGAAACCACTATTTTCTGAATAGGATTCTTAATAAAGTAATTTTATTGGTTGATTTTTAATACAGTCAAAAGGCCCAACATAATCAAACTTTGTAATTATTTCTAATTTCTTATATTAAAAGCCTAAAATCTAAGAGCTTTCTTTCACAGAGCTTCATTTTCCATACCCTATCATACATTCTCCCACAAAATTAAAACTCGAGCTAATATTTCGCGGAATTTCAGTATCTTTTCAGGAACTGAAAATAGCAAGTGAGCAATTCTTAAACAATTCCGATGAATCGACATGCTATAGCTGCAGACACCTAATCATAAATCTGAGTTTCTCATGCCTTTCTTTTTTTTGAGACTAATTGACCGTGTTATTGAGCCTGAGTTTTGTTTGAATGATTCTTGCTCGAGAATAATAAGATGTAACGATTGTAAAAGCTTCGTCGATGCTGTCGTGACGGTTCTTGGTAAAACATTCCTTTCTGCGAGGCAGCGACAGGATTTTGTTTGCATACAAATTAAACTAGAAACTTTATCTAGGTTTCTTTTGGCATCCAACTCCTCTTCTCTTGAGAGCAAAACTTGTTAGTGGAAGAGCATTTTTTTCCTTTTGTCTTGAGAACTGTCCCAAAAAGTAGCTACCCGGCTAATGTCCCCAAAAAATGAAGTGCTCCATCCCCTTGTCTGAAACAGACCTGCGAATCCTGCAGAGGTCCTTTGTTTTGGGTGCTTCAACGAAGAATCGAGTGCCACTGAGAAGCAAAATTCTCTGGTCGCAGAATTTCATTGCACATTTAATTATGTTTCTTTCATTGGACGATTTTGCAAGAATGAACACCAAATAAATCGTAAGAGTTAAATAAAATCCATTGAGAGGTCCAATTTTTGCTGCTTACTTAGGAACCGATGACAAAGCCTGGCCGAATCCTGTGCTGACACAAGAAATAATTCGTTTGACAAAATTAAGTTGAAAGAACGGTAACGACGGATTTTTACCAATGTTTCTCTCTATAACATCAATGATTCAATTGTTATGGAATAAAAAATAAAAATTTCGAACAAAAAACGAACTGTTAACCATTCAGTTTATCTGGAAAATAACTCATAAAATAGGGACACAATTTTAAAGATACTTTTTCGTCATCTGATTTTAGATTATGAGCAGAAAAACGAGAATCATTACGTATCAAAGTTTTTTTTTGATGTTGTAGAGTTCTCCAGTGATTGGTTTGGTCTCACCCCTAGACTAGCTCAGCCACATGCACGAATAATAAGGATGCAAGCTGGGAGTAATAACCTACAATATATTTCATATTGGTAACTGATGAAGCCGTTACTAATCCTGCAATAATTCATAAAACACATTGTAAGCTAGGAGACTAAACAATTTTATAATCGCATGTAAAATTTTTATTGTTGGTTCTACTCTTATCTTTGAAGAATTTAATTATCAATTCACAATTCAATTATCAATTTCACAATTTGCATTCATCGAACTAATGTAAGCATGCACTTACGAATAAAGTTATGGGAGTCCTAGCCAATCTTCTGTAATTCCCTTCAAGGTAAGACTTGCAGACCTCACGTTCATATTGATGACTAAATTTACCTCAAAAATTAAGCAGACATAGAGCTATTCATTACTGCATCTTACTTCGATGATGAAAACGTGCGGCAGTTTCAGTAGTGTGGCCGCTGAACCGAAGAAAGATTCCTCACTCACAGTACAGAACATTTGTACAACGCCTGATGCCTCTACAGGCAAGTCTAGCAGTTCAATGTAGGCAACGGTGGTCCACTGAAAAATTTCCTAAGGGGGAAAGTTCACAAGATCCGATAGACACAAAGGTATAAAAACTCATAGTTAAAAAATTCAAGTCGGATCACTAGTCAACAATCTGGTTATCTATGTAATCGAATTAGGTGAATGAACTCAGAAAGTACAAAATTGAATTTAACTTTGAGTTTAATTTCAAACAGGTTAAATTGATATATGTATGTAGGGGTATGCTTAATATCTGATGGGAGTGAACAATATGAAAACTATCGGCGAACTGCATGGGCATATGTGTAGCTGTTTCAAGAATGTAAGCTAGCAACAATATGGTACAAACTGTATTATAAATGATCTTAAAAGACGAACTTCCTACAAATGTATCATAATAATTATTATTATTAATTCAAACGTACTGAACAACTAGGAGTAGAAACCGTGGACTTTCTTGGTAATGATACAGTTATTCGCTCTTTACTCTTCACTCCGAACAAAGTCTACATGCTAGCGGGATGATGATACTTATAATTAACAATGAATAAATGAGGTTACTTAGTCTGCCACCAAAGTATCTATGCCGGGTAGCATGACTACTCCGAAATAGAGTCATGTATACGTACATATTACGAAGGAAATATTTAGGTACAGTGCATTAGCGGACGATTCGCTACTCTTGGACTGCGTGTTCAGTGTTCCTTCACTGTGGTAGATAAAAATTATGAGTAGCGATTATTGAAGTTGGATTCTTTGTGAACGGAGAATGCTACATAGTTTATGCAAGATCAATTACCTGGAGTTTATGTCCTGCAGTAAGGTAAAAATGAAATACATCTGGCAACCCGTTGACGATGAAGTGCCATAGTGAGTAAAAGCATTTGTATATCACGGTGACATTTCGTCTATTGTTCACTATAATGTCATTATTATAACAAAAAATTACATTGCACGCTCATAAGAAATGGATTGCCTTGGACACCCAACGTAATTTTATGATTTGTGAAGTGTTTCTCACGATTTTGATGGAAAAAGGAGAGGCAGTGGGTCAGTACTTCTAACCAAAACACATCTTGTATGTGTGATGGAGGCTCAAATTATTTTAATCCAGTAGAAATTCTCCTTCGTAACTGCCTTACTTTTTTTTGTGTTTCTGTTAGGTTAGAAGGAAAACTAACAGACTTCTTTATCATGAATATAAGTCAATATGACTTTGTCATCGAGAAAATGCTAGTACGTACGCCATCCACATTTCCAATATGAGGTACTTATCAAAAAATTTAGTAATCGAAGTATGGTATTAAGATTCTTGCAGTCGGGTTTGTCAATATTAGATTCATTTTGATGAAATTCTGTATGACACCTTAAGCGACGTCAAACCAGGTCAAAATGTTGAGAATTTGTGCTGAAATGAATTGAAGTTTACTATTATATTGTAGGTATAATTCAATGACACAAAATTATTTTGAATTCGTGAATTACGATCGAAGGTGAAGGGAAATTTTATTATATCCTATTCATATATAAAGCAGGTAATCGAGTATGTCTGGCAGTAACAACAGTTCTGTTCATTTTTAAATTCAATTTTAAGGTTAATTTAGACAAGTATTAGTAAGATTTTTACTTTTCACGATCTCTGCTCACAAATCTAGCACTTTTCTGTTGTTTCTTCCATGAAATTTTCTGTTTTTCAAGTCAGACAATCGTTTTAGCTCATTTTTGTCTCGGTCTCTAGAATCCAGGGCTTTTGTCTTGAAATAATTGCCTAGAATGAAGGAAAGATGAAAGTCAGATGGCATAATAAAGGCCTGTACAGCCTGCTCTTTAGTTCTTAGGGCTTCCAGGAAATGACGTTTCAGGTGTCGTTGATGCTGATATTGGTGATGGCTGCTTCATGTGTAGCCTTCGTTAACGCTCTGGATTCTGTTTTTTCTAAGGGACTACCAAAGATTTTCAGTGCATTTTGCATCATGTTTTATTGATGATAACAAAGTTCTTTAATAATAGAGAATGCATAATATTGAAATAGAACGCATGGAATATACATACAAATAGATATTCGATAAGTACAAAGTTCTATGATACTTAACCTACTGCCCGGTATACTATCTTCTTATTTGAGCTTCATGCCCATTTCAGTGTTAGAAATAATTTCATTCGAAAAAGCAAATAAAATACATTGAGCATTTAACTCGCTTCAACATTGAGATAGTTGTGTTTTCCTCTATTTTAACGATTCATAGAAAAGAAATTTAGTCTTTATAAACTAAGGGTCTTTTGGGCCTCCGTTAATGCTCGATCAGGTTCAAACTTTAGCCTCGGTGTTTTCTATGAAACTCTAATTAAGTTCTTTAAAAAGAAGAAAAATTTATTAGGAATACCCGGGAGCACCAAAACTTCCCCGGTTCTTCCTCTAATTTTTGAGCGCCAGAGTCGATCCAGAGCATTTCCAATTATTCCATGCCAGAAGGAAAGGACTTTAGCATTACAAAATAAGTCTTCAGTAGAGAGATCTTGTGATTGAAAATATCCTATTTACAGTTCATTAATATGCTGAGACGTATGTTTGCACAATTTTACGATATTTTACTTTTAATTTTCTTCTAGAGGCCCAATATTCAAAACACTACTCACTAAAGACCAGCGAAAATAGAGTAATGCCAAAATTAATATCAGAATTACTAGCAAGCCTGTAAAAAAATGAACTCAAGTGAAATAGAAGCCTGCTCAAAATAAATAAGATTTTGGGCAATTTTTTTCATTTGTATAAACACTATTTGTTGAATTAATTTTCGTATTTACCGAAACTAAGTGAGCTAATGTGGGCAAGTTCTTGGTGTTAAAAATAGAACTATACATTATTCTGACATTTTTTATAGAAAAATATAAATTCATTCCTTAAGATCCCATGAGAAATGATGAAACCTCTCCATAGACGTGATTTTATTTCATACAAGTGGATTTTTTTAAAACTCTTAAAAAACCACAACTGAAGCTAAACCAGTGACCACATTTTCATGCAGGAGGATTTTTCGCAGAAATTTTTCGGCAAGTTCTACCATAACTACTCGAATTGTGGATGGGTGTTAAGAATCAACAGAAGTCCTGGGCAAATTCTGGAAATTTTGTTAATAATCTCTGTTTACACATATCAATGGTGCCAACGTCTGAATTAAATTTGAGTTACTTAAATCGAACAAATGTAAAGTGCATTTAAAATATTAACTTAATATCAACGCATTGATTTTTTTAAGGTAAACTGATTCTGGAGAACAGTGTACCAGAAAATCAATTCATTTGGCAAAAGGGAAATATTTATATTGTAAAAAAATTGGCTCGTTTAGATTATGTTTTGTAACATTGTTCGTACATTTTTTCATTTTGAGGTGATACATTCAACTATTTAAATTAGTCATTTTTCTCTGATAGAACACAGTTGCTGCCTAATAAAAAAATGCTCTGTCAAATGTAGCTGTAATAATAATTATTGAAAATATAAACGATGGGTGAGTATTGTTACACTTGTTAGAGATGCAATTATGATAATTACTAAGAATTCTGACTTGTTTTCAATAGTTGGTTCTTACCTCTGTAATTGAGGGAATAGGATTTGTGACTGACGGGAATAGGATTTGTGACTGTTTATCGATGTCCTGTTCAAGAAAAAATATTTCAGGAAAGTAAGTGAGCTGAATCTCTAGCAGTCATCTGTGAGGTACTCAGCGATGCCCTCATCGCAAATGTGTCCATAAATATGCTTAAAGTATCTTCTATCTTCGGATACATGAGGGAGATTGAGATTAGATCAAACACAGTTTTGTATGGAAGAACTTTTGAATTTTAGAAATTGAGTCGGGTGTAAATTCATGATTCGTAAGTCACTTTAAGACCACAAGACAAATTTTACTAGAAAATATGTGTGGTGTTGAGCACTCAAAACTTTTCGATTGAAAAGACTAATTAATGTTTACCTAATTAAATATTCGATGCATCCAACTATTATAGAGTGGAAGATTAATCTGCACATATTTTTGGGCCGTTTTACTTACCTCTAACCACACATGAGAATATATTTTATATACGTTATATAACATCAAGCCTAGCCGATGCGCCCGTGGGTACCACCGTCACATAAAATTTTATGTACGGACGATATAGCGTCAACCGTTCGATAGCTTGGATAATATGGCTCTATAAAATAAGTAAGACAAGTTTATAAGCTATAAAGTCCCCTGTTCATGAAATAGTCACGATAGCTGAGGAAAGGAAAAAGTCCTAAACCATTTAAGGCTGAAAATTAAAAACGCAGTATCGTTCACATGAAGAATAATTGAAACTTACTCCTAATTCACCCTAAAAATTAAGTTGTTGAACATAATAGATGAAATAAAAAGGTGAGTGAATTTTAAAAGCTTTTGAAGAAGAACTTTAGATCCCGGAATACAAAAGAAGTGTGGCACCGTGCTGAGTTTCGACAAGTGGAACCAATAAACAAATCGGTGATCCGTTTCCAATATCTAGCCGATATCTAATTTCGTAGCCCTCGGAAAGCTCTCACGTAAATGAAGGTGTAAATGAAGGCGAATTTGTAAGTTATTGAAAATGAAGTCAGTTTATTAGTTATGACCAAGGTGAGTCAGAGAAATTAATCTTTTGTTTTCGTTGAGAGCTACCAAGTTGACAGTTCTGAGCAGTTTCGGCCCTCATGACGAATACATGGAATAACGTAAATGTACATTTATAGAAGTTCTGGTTATAGTACGCCAAAATGTTTATGAGTAATACGATCTAATTAGAAAATTAATAATCTTAGACTTAAACATGCACCTTTAATTTGTATTTAAAGTCATTATATACTTCGTCTTTATTTAGAAATGCGGTTAAAAGGCCTGAGATTCTAACTATCATAATTTACAATCGCTACGATAAATAAAATTCCAGTTAGTGTTAGGCCTTGGCTAAGCGGGACCTTCAACTATAGAACTTTAATTTTAAATAAAATTACCCAGTAGTTACCTTATTGTGTCATCTCTTCTGAGTCTTAAAATGTTCCCGCATGAAAATCAAAGATGCATTTGGTGTTATACATAGAACACTGCAAAAACTCTATTTCTAATCAAGTTGTAGCTGTGAAGCATCAGAGATAAACTCATTAAACGTCATAGGACTCGATAATTTTTTGAAGTAATTGACCTGCACGTAGAAAATAGCATCCAGTACTTTTATAAACATCTAAAATTGAAAGGACTCTTAAACTTTCAAATTTGGGTTTGAGAACGTATATATGCTTCAAATGAAATCATAAGAAACATAATTTGATAAATTTGAAAAAGTTACATTGGAAACTTTGACTTTTTTTAGAAACTGTCTACACCAATAGAGTGAGTCAACCAGCCTTAAATAAGTTTATTTCCTTATTATTTTTCCTTTTCAAAACTTTACTGAGCAAAAACTAATGTACAAATTTATCTAAGAGCTCCTACTCTTTTTTTGATGGCAAAATACTACAATATTCTACGTTTAATGCAACGATGATGGTTATTTTTGATTTCTAGAAAGGGATGTGATTTTGAAATTGCTCTGGGTTAAATGTATTTTTCTATGCAAGCAAAAAATTAATTTTAGTGCTATTTTTTTGCAATAATTTTTGGAAAATAAGCCCAACGTATAACAACAGCAGGATATAAATGAGAAACTAGCGTGTTGGAGCTCACAATTATGTGTTGAGACTGCAAACGAAACTTTAAAGAAGAAGGTCTTAACCACTTAATTACACAGATTAAAGGATAGATTGATGCTTAAATTTTAGAGTAACACAGCGTTTGGAGAAGAAAAAAAGAGCTTTTTAGGAGGTTAGAAAAAACAAAACGATACTTATTTGATTGATTTACTCGAAAAAGAAGTAACTTAAATTTTTGGATAAAAATTGGATGAGAAAAAATGCTGAATAAGTTTTAAGCTTTAAAGTTCAAAGTGCGAGAAAGAACATGTATATTAAGATTATATTACAATCTGCTGTTGAAAATTCTTTTAAGATTGAATAATTGCTACCCAATAATATTTGGTATAATTCTGAAGCACTAAAAGTTCAGTGTAGTAGGTGGTATTGGTAACAAAACTAAAAGTAGACAGACCTGTAAGTTGTGGAAATTATAAAAATTATTTCACGATGAATATACGAATTAGAGACGATGTGTTCAGTTCATAATGAAGGGCAGATGAAACCCAAAATTCCTGGATGAAATTTTCTGTACTTGGATATCTGTGATCATTCCGCGATTGTACGTCTCCAAAAGCAGACTTTTTGCAATGTTAGTCCGGATGAATGCAGTATGAACGGTGATACTCGAAAGCCTAGTTGGTCATGTTGTTCTGGGCCAGTCCATTGATTGAGCATATTGTGAGGACAATATCATAACTTGACACACTCATCTGTGATGGTATATCGTTAAACAAGAATAAAATAAGTAAAAAAAAACGAGCCGTTTGACCGTTTTTTTTGGACTACTACCGAAGTCCCATGCCAGAGCTACCCAAGTCTCATGCTATATAATACTCCTTTTGCTCGGTAATAGTTATAGTTACTGGAACCATTTTCAGGTTGTTCCTAAATAATTGTTTCATTAGATAAAAACAACAAAAGAAACAATAGATACAATTTATTCTCACACCTAATAGTAAATCACTAATTTTTGTTAATTTTCATGGAAATGAGTACAACATTAAAAATTGTATACTTCGTTCATAAACAATGAAATGAATAACATGTAAAGTTTTTTTTAAATTTTACTTTAACCAAAGCAGTTTTTGCTGTAAATCATCAGAAATAGCGATGGAAATGGGAAGTTTTCTTTCTTTTTGAAACTTCTTTTGAGACTATAGACTCTTTAGTGCCGGAGTTCATAGTTGTCGTCGCCATTAACTAAAATAACTTGCAACATTGCAAACTGCAAACTTGGAAAAGTTTTGCTAAGCTTCGACTTCTGAAGATTATTGCAGTCTTTCTTCTCGTCCAAAACGGTCGTTGAGACTCGAAACATCCATCGACATTGATTTAGAGAGTGAACTTGATAAAGTTCTTGACCAAAGCCTTCCGGCCGTTTACCTTTCAATCCTGAATTCCTCTGCGGCTTGTTTTATTGCACCACGCTCCAGTAAATGATTTTTCGATCTTTATGGCAGTGCTGGGAAGACGGCATTACGATTATTATTAGTCAATTAGTGGTTCTTTTATTTTGTTTGGCATTACTAACTCTCATTTTCTTTTTTCCTTCTTAGTTTTTTGAATGCGGGTGGACTGAGAAAAATTGAATTTTATTGTGTTAAAAAAGTGATTATGATAAATACTAGAAATTATTTTAATTCAATAAGCTATTACTAATAAATCAGGAGCCCCAATCCTAACTTGTTAATGTGAACAGAAAATAATATGACTGAAAATTTGTGTGTTTCGAATAAAATGTCTGGCTGTGTTACAACTATTTCACAAGAGAGGGAGTGGTGTTTTAGAAAATATTCATCAATTTTCATATCAAGGTATAAAATATTTTACGTGTAACAACGTATTATGTGTGCATTTGTTTTTTTAACACACTGAAAAAGTTGTTTGTGTCATTCGGCCGTGAAAAAATTAATAAAAATTGCCTCTTTAGTTTGTTTAATGACTGCTTAAACTAAGGTATTAAAACATCAATATTGATCATCCAATTTGATGACTTTTTAAGTCTTCGCTCTTCTAATTGTTCAGCTCCTGGTCCATTTCGTAGAGAATACTTCAGAGAAAAAACTTCTCCCACGCGGACCGTTTGATATATTATCTCTTTGATCATTCCCTGTTTTGATATTGAGTGGAAATAGATTGTTACCAAGTAATTTAGTCAGTTGTCAGTAAATCGTTATGGTCTTTTTCTTTTTTAATTATTCTTTCCCCTATTAACTTTGGCAGCAAGTTGATTTTCTTCAAGAATTGGCTTCTGCAAGTGCAGTTGGTTGCACAGAAATAGCAGTTAGCGATGCGTTTTTATAGACTTACGTACATATAGAAGCTTTACGGGATCCATCACATGTAATACGCACTATGACGATGAAAAATTTATGCCAGAGACTCTCTAATGTGAATATCAATTTTAACACGTTGACTACGTGTTGGTACATACTTATATATACCTCTAGGTATATCATTTGAGCTGCCAATTTGAACAGCCGTAGGCGACGTGCGAAGTAAACTTATAATGTTGCTGATTCAGCGTGTCCATGTTGTGTGACTACGTTCTGAGTATCGTAGAGACCATAAAAGATTTTTGTAGTTATTTTACATTGTTTTGAAACCTTTTAAATTATTTCATAGAACATTTTTTTGAATTAAACTAAAATATATTCGTAAATTTGAATGATTTTTTACTTCAAAAATACTCATTTTGTGACAGTTTGGCAAGTTAATCGTATGCCAACCGATAAGGTATATAAATCTGTTCTTTGAAGAATATCTGAAGAAAGATTTCTTTTACTCACAAGTTGACAGAAATTAAATCAACCTTTGATGTGGAACGATTGAAAAATACTCATCAGTCATCAATAAGAAGCACAGAGTACATTTTGAAAACTATTTTAGGTAACTGAGCTGCATAAATCCTTGATTTTAATAATTAATTCTTAGCTAAGGATCTATAAGTTCGAATTACTATGAAAACTGCCATGATATAAAGCCACATTACTCATGAATATCATTCCTACAGTTTTCGAATCAGACTTAAGTCCCAGGCACTCACATTGTTCTGACTTCATTGTCATTTGGTCTGGCGCTTGCTGTTAACCTCAAGCATGAAAAAGACGTGTCGTAAGTTCAAGTTTGGTCATGAGCTATTAGTTTCAGTTTAGGTGGCTCAGAAGTGTTCTTTCATAGATATATATGTACACGGCACAGTATACATATATGTACACGGCGGGGAAATGTTATCGAAAACACACAATTTTATAAAGTTTCACCTCTGGACAATTCGCTGTTCATATCGCATGAAATATCTGTAACAGTAAATTAGAAGCCGTTATAGGGAGATTTTTATCATTACTAAAATTGCACAATGTGTGCACAACTGACTAATTAAGGAAGTATGTACGTCTAAATGACATGACATGTTATCCGAAAAAAATGTATAGTCAAAACTATGTTATGCAGTTGGACCCATGGACTTCATAACTTTCAAGTCATTTTAAGTTTCACTTGTGCGTGATAACACTCAATTTGAATATTAGCGAAATTAAATTAAATCAGCTCTGAGTTCTGCAAAATTCGCCTTTACTTAAATGTTCTGTAGCTTCACATAGTTCAATAATGACTTTCAGAGAGCGCTGCACCTAAATAAGAATGGACTTCATCCGCAGAAGAGCCCTCTGCCTTAAAATTGGCCTTATACTCTAAGATTTCAATAAACCCAAGCCAATTCCACGTAGTACGTCACCTCACAAGTGAAGTTTGCGAGGTGAGCAAATGATAAAATTGGTGCGTCTTAATCAAGGACATACTCTAAGTGTAATCCACTTAAGTAACGTTGGTTATTATTCCGAGTGCTCGAACACTCTGCATGATTACGAGGCTCATTTATCGGCTTAGGAAACCTGCTCGAGTCAGTCCTTATTCCTCTAACGATTAGGTTTGTTACATGCAATCAAATCTATTTATTTGTACGCTTCATCCTAGAAATTGCACAACTTCGTTAGACCTACCCAGCAAAACGAATATACCTTTGAAATTTCAGCCATGCATAATGCATAAGATGGTTTCATAACGCTTCTATAAGACGTATGAAAAAGAGCTACTAAAGTGATAGTATTTATGATAAAGCGATGGGCGTTGCATACAGGTGTTCTTATAGTGGTATTGTTTTTTTTCATACAGTCCATATATCATGCACTGCTACTCTAGTTCATATTTCACCAGAGATACTTGAACCCTATCATTTGAAATTCCTAATAGAAAACAAAGAGTAGTGACATGTAACCAGACATTTTTCAAACATACAAATACGACACACAACAACGGTTTACCAGTGCATCAAAGCCTCGGCTAAAGGATGGCTGCTGCAAACATTTCAAACACAGATGATGTCATAGCCTAGTAGAGAGCAACAATAATTGATTACCTTTCGCATCATAAAACCTTCAAGTTTTAACTCGTTTGATGCTGATTCATACTCTGATCGATCTATCGCACTCATTTTTCATTTTTAATTGTCTAATTCCTATTTGATTTCATGCCCTTTTTCTTAAGCGTTTGATTTTTCTACTGTCTTCATTTTCTGATCAATTTCCAATTTCTGAAGTGCTTAACTCGTGAATTATGGTATGTAAATTTGTTTTCAGTGGTACTGTTTATTTAATTTATCATCGTAAAAAGTAAGAAATCTACATAAGGTCGTTTCAGGCCCATATATTTTTTATTGTTCGGTTCATTGAGAATCACTTAAACAACTGATAGGTGTTAGGATATTTATTTCAGAGGATTCAAATCCGCATTGTGCTTAGCTACGAGTTGTTCACCCTGAACTTTCAAATATCTTCCTTCGTAAAACATAACTGATGCATGTTGATTGAGGAAGTAAAGTAAGAAGAAACCTGACAAGTATCAGAATAGAATTTTGTCTATAATGCTTGTTTTTAAATTTCAGGTTGTTCTAAATTCAGTTATACCTTCAATTTATTAGTTTGAATCAGGTAGGGTATATTTTTGATGACATTTATATTTTCATGATGTGTGTGTCAATGAATTAGCTACCATCGGAGGGAATGCACCAGTTAGTATTTTTAAGTGCTATCAAGCAGAAAAAGTTATTCATGAGGTTATTGAATGCTCACTGAAAAATGATTGTTTTTTTTCACCAATTAATACTCATTTTATGAATAAAATGTATACAAGAGTTTATTTTCCAATTGGTGTTGGACTACTGATGAGTGTGTCAAAATATAGAACTCCCATTTTTTGTCCCCATAGATAAAAATTATTTATTTATTTTTATAGGTAGTTACGGGCTATGTTTAGCGACCGACGATGATCACTCTAGGAATATTTTTTTACCACGAGTCAAAAATAACAGAAATTTGTACTCGTCTGTAAAATACTATTGTTTCTAACGATGCATATGAATACTTTACCATTGCATTTACCTAAACAGAACTAATTTACATTGTAACACAAGAGGCTATCGTAAACAAGTTACTCGAATTACTTGAAGTGATTTGTCTCATTCACTGAGATGTAGAACCAATTATGTAGATTTTGCAGCACATTTACAGAACAGTACTAAGTTGAGCGCTGACTTGAGATTAATGAGAATTTAATAAAAATCAGATAAACGTGGATGTATGTATGGCCAACGGTTCCTGAACAAAAAAGGAAAAACTTAGATTACAGTAAGAAATACGAATTACTTCTAGCAAAAAGTATCATAATTTATTACATAATAAACGTACACAGAAATAACAAAATTCATTGCAAATCCACTAAATATGATTTGACTACAAATATTGTAAGTTATGATCCATCTTTGTGAACTGCCTGCTATGCCTGTCTAATACAGCGTGATCAGCCTCTTGTCGAGCTACTTGTCAGCGCTGATTTCTTGTACTTTTGCTTGACTACTCCCTTCAGCTGGGTCTTGTTCCTTGCCTTTACCTTGATGGTTACCTGCACTTGCTCTAAGGGCAGCACGTCAGCCAACTTGGGAGCCCACCTGTCATGGGGATCCTGGTACTGAAAGCCTTCGCAATGTGATGAATCCTTGCTGACCTTATGTTGATCCTTCATCCTCTGCACCTTCCTCCTATGACAAACTTTGGCTCGGTCTTACGCGTGTCTCCCCTGACAGACTCCCTTTCAACTTCAACTGCAACTTTTCGAACACTTCTCCATTTCTTGTTCAACATGAATCTCTTGATCCTTCCGGTCTTCAGTCCTGACATTTGTTTTGCCCTCCTGAGCTCTTCTTGCGATTCAAACTCTCTGTGTTAACAAACTTCTTTCTGTTGAAGTCAATGAAAGTGCGGGCTATCAGTACATATATTTAGTTTTTGAAGTAGTTTTCTTTGCAAGCATTTCTTTTGCTTGATGTCTTATGGAAGCCAACCTAAAACGATGCAGTGGTCACTGCAGACTTGATTATTCACAAAATTAATAAATAGTTTTAGTTAAACGATTTTGTATTACAAACTTCCAGTGCTGGTATTTTTGTACCAAACCTAGACGAACGTAGTCACTTTACGGGCACCATAAATGTGTACCAAGAGTTATATTGATACGAACTACAAATTTCTCCCATACTTTTATACCAAAGCAGGATATAAATTTCTATGTAAACACTTAGTTTTAATGGCATATTTTCGTTGCACGTCAGCATGTAAGTTAGTGATCAAGCTGTCGGAGACAATTCCATTAATGGCCTCAGTATCGAAAAATTATGCATTTTGAAACAAACTCACATTCTGAAATTGGTGACAAAATTATTGTGGCTGAAGAACTACAAGAAATGCAGTTCTTTATTATAAGTGGTTTATGATAATTTTGAAAACAGTACACTTTTTTAACATAGATTCATGATTTTTTTAGTTTTTTCTAACGTCAGTTTAAAGAACCTGCGTATGATCATACAAACAATATATTGCTTAAAGTTCACTGCAACTTCGTACAATTTACAAAGTATGGTTGTGATTATTCTGTTAACTGCTGCTCGGACATTCGGGCACTCGGTCGTTCACCTCACACGGATGATGCTCGTACGGCGCATGCCACCTGCTGAAGAATTTCAACGCGCTATGCGAACACAATGTATCATCTTCTCAGTTGGCTTTTAGATAACACATCCAGCAATTACTTTCTCATATTGTTTTTCTTCTACAAAAATACACACACTTTTTTTATCAAGGGAGACATTTGCACACAATTAGTTCTGGTGAAATTTTTATTGTTAACCAGAGTATATGTAGATCCTCACCGTAGAATAAGTAGTACTTATAGGAAATGTTTATTTTAGATTTATTTTGAAACCTGGTACAGTAAATCTTTTAGTTTTACTATTTTATTCACTGCACTGTAGGCTGGTATACGTAGATTACTATCAAATTTGTAGCTGTTTGCGATATCGACGCAACCTTTGCGGACTAAATTATTATTTTTCTTTACTCAGATTTACTCCTTGACTATATTGAAGCCTTTTTTAGGGCTGTGGTGGCAAATTTTGATTCAAATCAATCTTTTGAAAGTTAATTCTTTTGAACGTATTATTTTCAGCGTTACAAAAAAATTTTTGTTCAAGTTCAGCAGACGTCTTTGCTTAATAAATTTACTCTTATGTGTTTGTTTCTGTAATGTTTTAAAAATGTATGCAAAATGTCATTCATTTCTCAATGAATGATACTCCAACTTATCAATTTCAACTTGCTGTTTTAGATAGCTCTTTCCTTGTTGAAAACACGTTGCAATTGAGCTGTGCGCAAAACGTTGTTACTAAAGAAATTCAGTAGTCAGAGTTTCAGAACTGTGACTTTCGTGGTGTATTTTGCACATGCAAATGTCCAAGCTCAATTCTGAGGACTCTGACAGTTCAGCTATGTATCGGAATTTTGTGTCTACGCTTCACTTTGAGAAAGTCATATTTGGACTCCAATTATAGAACTCTGGTCCTCTCAGATCAATACTCCAGACATTTCATGATACTCTTTATCCAGATCATTTTAGGTTTGTAGCATCTCCATACCAATGGTTTAGAGTGGTGATGGTTCGTTTAAACAATTTCTCGCATCAGCAAGGTATTGGTTGAAAAACTTTGATCTCATGTCGCTCATTAATAGAATCGTTGCAAGGGTTTTCGAAGATGAGCCTCGTTCTGAATAAAGATCTCCTCTCTCCCATCAGTCCTCCCACTAGGCCTTAGTAGAGCTCGGCCACCGTCTTTGATATGGAAATTCAGACAAGTTTATGGAAAAAAATGCGCGAAGCACACGAGAATTCTCCACATTTTTCCAGGAGAATTATACAATAGCTGCACCTCTAAAGCGATTCATTTTGGATTACTTCAAAGAGGTTCGTTGGTGCCAGAATTTTACAGTGAATATGATAACGGGTCTTGCAAGACAAAACTACCACTGTTCTCGAATTACTGAGCCATAATTACTGCTAAACTAAAATTTCCATCGTCGAGGACTGTGCACTTTTCACAATTTTGTCCCACACGTGTCTTCGGGGGAAAAAGTTTAGAATAATGCAACTGCTATTAAATTTCGTTTGCAGGATTGCTATCTATATTTCAAGACTATAAAAAAGGGACAGAATGCTTCATATTAAGCTCAAAATCTTGATAAAAGCACTGAAGTTACGAGTTACGAAACCAAAAGATTTTGTATGAAGAATCACGCTTATCTTGAAATTTATTACCAAGAAGACAAACGTTTACATAGAACAACCAGAACACAGTGAATTGACTGGTTGATAGCAGATGTAAGTTTTAGATTAAAATATAGAGACAAGAATGAGCCGTTTGGTATATCCTTGGGCTGCTACCCAAGTCCCATACCGTTTTGAAGCAGTTCTTCATTATCGAGGGGGTTCTTAAAACTAATATTTTTCATGACGATTTTTTAATGTGTTCACAGTACCAGCAGAAACGATATTTTTGAGTAGGCGGTGTCATATTCCGGGAATTTTAACTGGGAAGAAATTTAGAACCTAGAATGTTCTGAAATTTTTCATTATTAGTTTTTGACAGTTATTTCTGGTTTACACGTTATTGTCTCCGTCAAAAAGCAATTCCAGGGTAACATCGTAAAACATGTTGAGGTAAATATAAGTATTGAAGAGTTGTCCTCGCAATCTTTTTTGTTCTCGAGAAAGGGGTTCAAGCTACTGGATACGCCTTTCGTAACTAAGATTTCTGAGTTCGGGAATCTTTTGTGTTGCTTTACGCTGAATTCTTTTCATTTTGGAAACGTCACGTTGCGGGGTAGGAGATGGGAGTTGCGTGGCATATTCCATACGTGGGTGGACTGGCAAATTATAAGGCAGTAATAATATTCTCTTTGACTTGTATTTCAAGTTTCTTGCAATCGAACTAAGGTTCCAGTTCAGATTTTTGACCCTCTTTTCTACTTGTTTGTCATGCTTTAGTTTTTCAGTGATAATGATACCAAGATCTTTTTCTTGTGTTCTTGTGCTATTGCTTCCATAGGTCTGTCATTTATCGTGTGTGGGAAATGCTGCTTTTTAGCACTAACTGCATCACTGAACGTTTTTCAATGACGAAGCGCATTAGGCAAGGTTTGGTCCATTGTAGTAGACAATAAGTGCCTAATTGAATAAGTACTCTTTTCCTTCTGGTAAAAGCTCCGTGATACAGTCTCGTATCGTATATTATCACAGTTTTGTCCGTCTAGTTATCACGCTGAAAACGCTCATTTGAGGGATACTTTGAAAATACTTCACATACTTCTTTTACAGGGAATTAGTTATTCAAAGCTGATAATGTACGTTCTCTCAATAAATCAAGGAGGTGGTGGCATGTTTAGCATAAAAATCAATACAAAACAAAAGAGAGTGAAAGAATTCTGTATAACTTGAAAAAGCGTAGGAACGGGAAAAGAAATTTATGAAGCTAATTGACTGAACAGAATATTCGTACAACGAATAAAGGTAAAGTTAATGACTGAGAATGGAACGGATGAACGCTGCCTCTTAAAACAAAGTACGTTTCAGGCAGAGTATGGAGATGGAACATATTTTCGGGAGAATTGTTATGAATCGCCCAAAAAAATTGCTGACCTGCTTGTTGTAAGTGGAAACTAGACCCTGACTTTACCTAATCCGTAAGTGAATGAATACAGCGAGGGTCCGAACTTTCCTGCATGTTAGGAATGGCTAAAAACGTTTTAAATTATGCGCTATATTTCTTGAGCACGTTGTTAAATGGAATTTCAATAATTTTTTCAATGACAAAGATGTTGATGTGGGCCAAAATTACCCTGCAAATTGACAGCGTATTAGAAATCATTTCTGGATCGAACTCGCAGAAAATTTTAATTTTTGATTCATTGGACAATGCCTGAAATGTTTGTCTATTTTTATTCTGAAGTAAGTTTGTTATTTCTGTTTGAGAATTTTTTAAAATCTTTTTTCAAACAAGTATTTATGCCTGATATTTACCATAAAGTGACTTGTTTTCATTTGAAAATCAGAAAAAGAAAATAGTTGATGATGAATTTTGATGAATTATTATGCCACAGAAGACAATCTTTAACTAAGCTAACGGGGTAAGAACGATAGCAGGTAAAACGTATTGTAAATATATATTGAACCTTGAGATTTTCCTCCATTTCTTACACGCCGGTATAACATTTAGCATTGCAGATTATTTCCAAATAAAAATGAACATATTCCAATAAAATTCCCTAAGCCTTTAATTGATGGGTATGTAATAGTTGCCAAAACAATATGAACGAGGTTTTAATAATTTAATAAATAATTGAAAATTTCACGGAAAAAGTTCCATTTAACTCATTAAAAAAATTCATGCACTTTTTGTAGATCAGCCAAGCTTTGTACATAATATTTCTGGAGGTCTGTCATTCTATTGACACTCCTCACTCCTTCATAAAGACGCGTGTATGGTTTTCATGCACCCGATAATATAATCATTTTTTGTGCAATTCCTATTTGTTGTATCTTTTTTATGTGCAATTCATATTCGGTTATGTCCATTTGACATAAAAATGAAAAATCTGATAATTTACACTATAAATTCGGTCTACAGTACAAAATAAAATGTCGGGCCTGACGTTAAATTTATTAAACAGACTACAACACGTGTGTATACATGTGGGTTTGATCCATTGTTCCTGACTGTTTCAACTCATTTTTTCTATGTGAAGAAACAGTTTTGCAGCATACGTGACCTTCTGGCAGGACAGAC
>VCRD01003883.1:7938-27353 GCA_006783055.1 Trinorchestia longiramus
TGTCGACAGCGGGATTCGAACCCGGGTCTTCCCGCTCGCAAGCAGATTCGCTCACCAGTCGACCAAGCTGGTGATATTGAAAAGCCGAATGCAAACTACTATTTTGTCTTCATCAAGGAAATAAAAAAATCTCCAATTATGTATGTTTACAATTTTTGAAGCTAATTGTTTTGTGAAAAGTCAGAGTTTCAAGCACCATGGATGTTGTGTATGTAGAGTAAGTATACATACGGACTGTGCCTCTCCAGTGCTGAAGTATAAAAGTGTTTCAAAAACTGTTACCAATAGAACTGTACGACTTGAATTTCAGTCTCCTATTGTATAATTTAATGAAAAATGTTGACTTTTCTTCGGAAACTGACTTCAAATGTTCGTAAGGCATTATTCACTGAATAATTTCACATGAAACTATCATTTCCCATAAATAAAAGAATAAGTGCATAAAAGAGTACATCATTTTTTTTCATATACTAATTAGATGTAGCAGTTTATAAATTATGCAAGCCGTTGGTTTGGAGGAGCTATTCTTTAGGCAGAATTAAACGCAGAAGGCTACCCTGGTGCAGCAAGTATTGCGCGTTCTTTGATTTCAACGTTTTAAATAACGGAAAACTGTCAATGTTCGTGATGACCTCTAAATAGAAATCCAGTAAATTTAGAAAATTGAATTCCTTTCAGCACTCATTTCGAGAATGGAAAGCGAATTCCTTATTTCCGAATCAGGATTAAGAAAAAACACATGAAAAAGATAAACTTCATTTGGAGTTGAATTCTTCTTTAAATGCTTTTCAGGTGGCATGTGGAAGACTGGTCGTGCTGTAATTAAGCATTGCAATGATCTACTTCCTTTCAGCAAAAATGGGAGGCCAGATTTTCAGGGAGGATAATGAAGAAAACTTTTGGAAAATCTTCTGAAATGAAGTCGAACAAGAGAAATTCTTGGACGCCTGGAAACGTGATCTCTTTTTACGCGAAGACGGAGAGAGAAAATAGTTTTGTAAATTGTTTGATTAGGAACTGAAGTGCTGCAAGTGCCACAACTTTTACAATCGCTTGGGGCATCCGCAACACTAGTGATATTGGCGCACGCTCCATCCAGGAAAGGCCGATATTTGAGGTGGCCTTCCTTGTCTAAACACAGCCATGACATGAAAAGCTTTTCCGCTTTGTTTACGGATGAGCCTCGAGAAAAAAGACGGGCGTTTCAATCGCTGGAATATTGCCTACGTCGAGCGTAAAGACTCGAACGGAGGGGAGGGTTACTCGGCCGAACGCCTTATTCAAAATTTCCAGGGTTGTTACTGGTATATCACTGGATTGAACTCTTTTATATACAACCTTCTGGGTCGCTAGAGGTCGGTCACTTGATTGAACTCTTTCATATACGAGTACAACCTTCTGGGTCGCTAGAGGTCGGTCACTGGATTGAACTCTTTCATATACAACCTTCTGGGTCGCTAGAGGTCGATCACTGGATTGAACTCTTTCATATGCAACCTTCTGGGTCGCTAGAGGTCGGTAACTGGATTGAACCATTTTATGCAAAGCTGACCACAACTGATCGGAAACATTGATTCTTGGTCTGTGGTGGCTGTGGAAGACAAGGAACTTGATCTTTGCACTCGTGATTCTGAAAGTAGATATCTCAACTGTGCAGACCATATTACTGCGCGTGTGGATGACGTTCTCTGCACGAAACAATGTCAATTGTTTATTAAAGGAAATTGAAGACGAAACCTAAAGCGTGATATAGTATAGGCAGAGCCTCACATTTGCTAGTGTGGACAGCTTTTGAAAAATGTTATTTGAGGCAAGAATGACTATTATTTGTCTCCGAAAATATTTTGACTACGGTGTTGCTGCATAATTGTTTATTGTGTGAGCACACTTTAATTATCATAACTTTCATTTACTGATATGTTAAAGACTGACGTTTCTGGAAGATTTGTTTCGTTGTATAACCTCCTCCGCTGGCAATATGCAATTCATGAATTGTTATTGCCCAAATTTATCTACCAGTGGCCTATGTATTTCATCAATTTGAACACAACTCATCAAAATGTTTTTCTTTCGTATGAAATTCCTTGCAAATACTTATAGAAAATTTGCCCAACTACTTCATTAATTGCTACTCAAATCAACATCGTTAAACACTGTTGTAAGAACTGTACTTGCCCTCAAAATACATGGTATGATTTCCCACGGCACTGTTTTCCTAGTTAAAATGTATCTTGATTACGTTCCTGTATTGTTAGATATTTCTCGACATTTCTAATTCTGCGACTAACATGATTGTTCAATTTGGCACTCGTGTAGTCATTTGCCGCTAGCGTAAACAAAGGTGTGACCACGATTACTTAATGAACAGCTGATCTATCTCTTTTGGGTGAAATTCCATGCACTGGATGCTGCATATGACATCATGAGTATAATTAGCTAGCGTTGGTCAGATAGAGCACTCGGGTGTAAGGATCAAGCCATCGTAGGTTATTTAGAGAGATTGTGAAGGGAATTCATCTCACTGCTCCTAGACGACTGGGAGTCAATTCTTGGGTAAACCACATCGTCTCGAGCAGCTGGTGTGACAGGTTTGTATGAGTATTATACCAATGCTGCCTATGTATTGTCTTATTTCCTCTATTGTGAACTTCACAAGTCAGGTCATGCTGATTACTCGTATGCGTATTATGCCAATGCTGCCTATATATTATGTATTGTAATTTCCTCTATTGTGAACTTCACAAGTTGGGCCTTGTTAATTACTCGTATGTGCCTTATGAGCGGATATTTAATCTCGCTTTCGTGGTGAGATAACACCTAAGAAGAGCTGATACTACAGCCTCAGCTACCGTTGCTTGGACGCCCAACTTGCCCAACTTGATCAGATTTTTAAACAGTGCTGGCAATACTTGCTCTAATTCATCAAATTTTAAGACGGTACAGACGTTGCATGGGTTATTGGAAGGCCACCAACTGTTTAGCATTGTATCTGTATGACACTACAGAAGAGTCTCAGGTTTAATTAGTGTCTGAAATGCAATTCTGATTGGAAACGCATGAAATGGTAATTGCATCACGATCGCGGGTCAGCACAGGGGCAGAATTGAAGAGGGAATCACCATAGCCGATGTTTTCAAGTATATTTATACATTAATAAGTGTGAACACGTAATATTGTTCAAACAACGGGAAAATTATGGAATAAAAGACATATATGCGATGATTAAAATAACTGATAATGAAAACCAAAGATGAATAATGCAATTAAATAAAAACACAGAAGCGACTGCCACAACGGGTTATGACACTGCTGTAGAAACAATGTTAAGCACAAATGCAGCAACTTTGCAAACGCAACACAATAATACGAACACTAGTTGGGCCACATGAAAGCGGGCACCTTCGAACGCCAAGGTTACACAAGATCAACTTGCACAACAGTCCAAGTTTCGAAGCGATGACTCAACCAACACAGCACTCGGACGACACACCAGAGAATCCGGGCAGGACTTCAGGTTCTGTGTGATGGTGTAGGTCAAAGTGAAGAAACGCGTTCCGTTCGAGGACTCACCATTTGCTGTGGGTCTTTTCTGAAGGCTAGGAATATCAGAGACCGGACGCTTCATGACGAGTACGGCTACTTCGAAGGAGGCCTAGCTTTCATCATCATCAAGACGGGCGAGGCAGAATAACATCTGACGAACACCTTACGAGCACATCAAAAAACCTCCGGATAAGACAACAGTACATTCCTCATCTCTCGAAAGAACGGGAAATGTAGAACTCACCAGGTAATACGTGCTCTAATTGATCAGATTTCCATGCAGAGCAGGCAATACTCGGTCTAAATGATCAGTTTTCACTGTCCAGGTTAGACTTGGTAAGATTTGATACAATTGATCAAACTTTTTATAACAGAATTAGCCGAGTGTGTAGGTTAGCATCTTGAAACAATGACACGATTTGCATTCAAAAATACTATCCAGTTTTTTACAACACGGATATTTCTCGCGTATCTGAACACTGATCACGATTTTTTACCTGTGATTGAGTGGCGCCAATACAAATACTTCTCAACTAGTGTTACTAGTGCGTTTCTAGCAAGTATAAATTATAGAAAAAATGTATCATTCTGTGTGGACCCTTATTGGTAACGCACTGTTCTTTGTATTTTTTATTTTTTCCATAGCGTTGTCCGTTTCAGCTTCGGCTTGGGGCATCTGTCGACATGTCCGAAAAAGCTTTAATTTCCAGTGATTATAATTGGGGCTCAAAATCTCTTTTCTCGCATTTTTTGTACATAGAAGTATAAAGAAAAATCTAAATCTTTGTATTGTCTCCCCTAGATTTTTATCTTGAGACCTCACTGCCAGTTGAGACACAAATCTATTTAACTCGGTATTCTAAATGAAACTTTAGGATGGTAGTGTTGACGAAATTCCCGGCCTTCGAAACAAATAGTGAAAGATTAGAATCAAGAGCTTTTTTCAGTGGAATTCTTTGTCGCTGGTTTTAGTAGCCCTGGAGAAATAGCAGCCCTGAAAAAATAGCAGCTCTGAAAAGATAGCAGCTGTGAAGAAATAGCAACTCTGTGCCGTTTTCTAGAGACTGGAGACACAGCTGTCTCGTCCACAGCAATCATGGTCTCGAGGTCAAGAGGAAATAAGAATTGCGTGGGGATTGTTTTTGTTAGGGAAAATGTGTGACCTCCAGGACTGCGATGCTGGAGACTGGAACAATTGTGCAATAGCAGGTCGTCTCGTGTGGAGCAATTGTTCAATTGTACGTGTTCTCGTGTGGAGTAATTGTGCATTTGCAGGTCTTCTCGTGTGGTAAAATTGTGCAATTGCAGGTCCTCTCGTATTGAGTAATTGTGCAATTGCAGGTCTTCTCGTGTGGTAAAATTGTGCAATTGCAGGTCCTCTCGTATGGAGTAATTGTGCAACTGCAGGTCTTCTGGTGTGGCAAAATTGTGCAATTGCAGGTCTTCTGTGTGGCAAAATTGTGCAATTGCAGGTTTTGTACAATTAAGTCTGTGAGGTTTCCTTAAGCTACAAGAATGAAAATATTTCACATTAAAGTTGAATTGCAGTCTTGAAGCTGGAAGAGAGTGTAATACTGTTAGAGGGACGCAATAGAGGGCGACGTTTAGAAGTCGATCCTTTTGTCTGGATACTTTCTCTACCTCTTATCTAAAAGTAGAGAAGCTAGCAAGCTATCAACCAGTTTATACATTAGGGAACAATATCCTACAGGCAATATTTGAGAGTATAAAATTCAGTGTTTAATCTCAATTTTAGCTCACTTCTGAGTTACGCAAGTATTCAAAGGAAACATCCAGTTGAACATCAAAACCCAGAACTAGTCAGAGATCTCTGAAGCAATGTTGACACAACTCTGAATTTCTGTCCAACTTCTTCTACCTAAGAGAACAAAACTCAACCAAATACGCTTCAATTTTTGTTTCTTTTGAAAAGCAGACATCGTTAGCGGAAAACTCGTCCATGTCTGTAAGAATATTATGATAACTGAAAAGCGCATGTGGTTCAATCGCAGATCTTCAATGTTGAATAAGCTCGTTGTTCCATGGAAAGCCGTCAGTCTTCAGAGGGTTCGAGCGGATGTGCATTGAAGATGTTGCTCAAATGGCACGGCAGAGCAAACCGTCATTTCAATTTCTTAATGAGACCGAGATTCTAGCCGACCAAAAGCTTCCTTTTCTGATCGTTGATGCCGGTGCTGCAAGCACGAGGAATATATACTGGTTGTGAGCTCGTTTCCCAGATGTGGCTGATGTGTTCTGTTTCGTTGAGGTCTGCAGCGTTTTGAACCTTTATAAATGACTAAATTAAGGAATTCATTTGAACTTCTCTGAGCTACTACTTCAGCGTATTCCTTCATGTTTATTCACTGTTATTATTATCAATTTAAATGTGATCGATGCTGCCTTATTGGGCGGGACCTTGGATTTAGAATTGTGATGGGTTTGGTTTTTTAATTTTAAAGGGCTTTTTATGGGTTTTTCATGAACTTCAGAATCAAGGACCTTCATGATAGAGATAATTGGATCGGCCTATGTCCAACCGATTTTTGAAGACTGACATGATGATGGTAGAAAACTATTCGTTTATTTTATTTATTTGTTTACAAATTTATTCCCATCGTTTGCTTCGCCTGGGGAAATTTATTTCCACTTTATGCTCTTCATTGTTGAACTAAAAAGCAGCAAGAATGTTACGATAGGTAAACATTGATTTTCGATTTAATATAAAAATTCCCAGCACCAAAAAGCTTTACGCCCACGGAGCGATATTACTGGTGTAAGTTATCTCTACTTCAGTAGGTCTACCTTCTGGTACTTGGCAGGTTACCCGTAACGACCTGCACTTTCGTATTTCATCAGGTTTATTTCACCTGACAAGTTACCTATAACGACCTGCACTTTCGTATTTCAGCAGGTCTACTGACCTTTCAGGTTTCCTATAACGACCTGCACTTTTGTATTTCAGCAGGTCTACTGACCTTTCAGGTTACCTATAACGACTTACTGTTCCGTATTTCAGCAGGTCTACTGACCTTTCAGGTTACCTATAACGACTTACTGTTCCGTATTTCAGCAGGTCTACTGACCTTTCAGGTTACCTATAACGACCTACTGTTCCGTATTTCAGCAGGTCTATTTCACCTGACAAGTTACAGATAACAACCTACAGCTCAATAACAATTTTATAAAGGCAATCCAGTCTCGTTTTACAAACAGAACAAGGATCGGAATTGCGTTTTACTCGATACAATTGCGCCCAAGTTCTCAATTCGAGAGGCAGAAGTTACTTATTTTAGGGATTGCTGGAGTCAGAGTGCACCATGAGAACTCAAGATCCTGTGGCTTTTCTTCATTATTTCAGGATTAAAGAAAATTGGAGTTTACTCCCAGGCTTATGAAATGCAATCAAGTGTGGTGTGGAAGGACATGTGGTGTTTCTAAACGAACATGAAATGTATAGATGGAGTTTACCCCGGAAATCCAATAATTAATTATAATTTAAATTTTTTAACCGAGAGTTCCATCCTGAGCCGCTTCTTGATTTGCTTCGTGCAAGAACTAAATGAAAATGTTAATGTATTTTGTGTACAGAGCATTGCATTATTCCCTTGTTTTCTCAACAGCACCATGACTCACGATGGTGGGTTGAAAATATCTTTCTTTTTGAAATTTAATTTCTGACTCAGATCAAAGACAAGAAACAACCAAGCAAACAAACTTTATTTCCGATGTATGGTACACAAAACATGTATTGCAATCGACTCTGCATCACACAATGTTAACATCTTAAGGCAAATGATGCAACTCCCGACAACGGTTTTCGTTCTTCTGTTGTGCGACTTGAGGTAGCAAAGAGATGCTAATTATTGCTTCTGTGGCATTAAGACAACTCAAAATATTATTAACAAGGTTAAGAAGACATTACTTCTTCGTTGTGCCTCCTTATATTTTTACCGCCCACCTTTCATTGCTCCCTGATAATTTTTTTATCCGATATTTTATATTTAGATATTTTTTGTGTTTAAATGAGATTTTCTATTTTTCAGTTAGATATTGTTCAGTGATATATTTTTTCGTTACGTATAGTTAGTTAATTTTTATTTTGAGTTAGCCCTTTTATAAGACGCTTTTACATGGCAGGTAACAATTTTTACTCCTCAACGTCCGTTGTGAAGAGTTCTGACGTTATCGAAATTTACTATTATGTTGCTTTTAAATTTCATCATCTTCTGTTACACATTGATCATTTATACAATAACCGTAGCCTTATGTAGAAAATGAAGTTTTATAAGTTTCATAGTTGAATAACTCCCGTATGCCTACTACCACGTTCAAATATATCTTATTATCAGCTTTATATTGAAGGTTAACTGTTCGGTACATTCCACATAAAATCTTGAATGTGAACATTTCGTAGTGTATGACAGCTCTCTGTCAAATATTTTCTTTTCAAAAACTTGAGTTCAGTAGAAAAGTTCATCGTTCTTTATTCGGAGCGCATTATTTGGCAGAAGTTGCGACAGCAGGAAGAGCCTCGACGCCCATTTTATGTGAAATAACTCCATGTGAATGGAAATACTTTTTACTTTATAACTCTTTACTATGTGATCGGGATCGCACTTTTGTTGAAAATGGCTGTTGCAAAATTCCAAAAGGATGCTGCAGGTAGTAGAGTTTGAGAATTACTGTTACTTGTGATCTTTTCAGAGAATCGCAAATCCTGAACATTAGCGAACTCATCTCTCGTACGAGTGTGCTGCCAAACCTCGATTTTTCGAAATTTTTGTCGCAGTTGAAGCATCTCACGGGGAAGAATCCTTGATACATTTCTCATGATTCTGAGCAGAAGCAACTCTTAAATCAAAATTTCCGAAAGGAAACTGGCCCACAAATTGGACGACGATACCCAACATCTTGCAAAATGCGGCCGGTCTTCCAGTCTCAGATTTGATGAAACTGACGGTGACTGAGCATTTTGCATCACATGACGGTGACTGAGCATTTTGCATGACATGACGGTGACTGAGCATTTTGCATGACATGACGGTGACTGAGCATTTTGCATGACATGACGGTGACTGAGCATTTTGCATGACATGACGGTGACTGAGCATTTTGCATGACATGACGGTGACTGAGTAGCATTCTGCATGACATGACGGTGACTGAGCATTTTGCGTGACATGATTGTGACTGAGCAACATTTTGCCATGGTATGACTGTGACTGAGCAACATTTTGCATGACATGACTGTGACTGAGCAACATTTTGCATGACATGACTGTGACTGAGCAACATTTTGCATGACATGACGGTGACTGAGCAACATTTTGCATGACATGACGGTGACTGAGCAACATTCATTCTGCATGACATGACTGTGACTGAGCAACATTTTGCATGACATGACGGTGACTGAGCAACATTTATTCTGCATGACATGACGGTGACTGAGCAACATTCATTCTGCATGACATGACTGTGACTGAGCAACATTCAACCATGATGTAATTGTGACTGAGCAACATTCAACCATGATGTAATTGTGACTGAGCAACATTCAACCATGATGTAATTGTGACTGAGCAACATTCAACCATGACATGACTGTGACTGAGCAACATTCAACCATGACATAATTGTGACTGAGCAACATTCAACCATGATATAATTGTGACTAAGTAACATACTGCTACAAGATGAAATTACTACGATTGGGCAGTATTTGACAACTAAATACCTACGAATGCTCTTATTTGACTTGAGCGCCTTGTATTGTCACATTTTTCCAAAAGAAATGAGTTCTCGTCCGTCTGTTAGGTACCACTCAATTCGCTCGCTTCTGTTTTTAGATATCACGGAAATTTTCTAGACAGTCTGAACGCGTATTCGACCACTGAAAACATTCTCAGGGTTCAGTTCAATTTCAATAACAAGGAATTATTTCATCAGTTAGTATTCATAATTTTGACCCATGAGAGTCGGTTTTACATATCGCTCGAACATAAGCCATTATAGCTCACCCTTTATCAACGCTACAAATTGCGCATAACGCTTTTTTGTTTGACCATTATTCGATAGTCATTTTTGACTGATTTATTATTCTATCGTTCAAGTCTTTTGCTCCTGCTTTCCTTTCATTTTCTATTATATCTTTAGTTTCATTGAATATCCCCATGTAATCTTTCCCCCAATCCCCGTTTGTGTTTCGAAGTAGATGGACTTGCGACAGAATGACCCTTGTTGTCCTGTTACAGAGGTCTGCGTCTGTGCAATTTAAATTCTACGCTAGAAGAGGTGCTAATAACGAGACGGAAATTTCCATGGCATGCAGTTTGTCTGACAATTGAGCGTAACGAGTTTCTTCTCCCCTTAATATTTAAATTCCTTTTTACGCGTCCAAATTGGCGAATCTTGTGGAATAATTTGTTCGAAGGGGTTCTGTGTGCTAGATATTCATCGAGGCAAGTAAGTTGTCAGCGTTGAATGGATTGAGTTGTTCTGTCAGTTATTCTGCGTGGATTGAGATCAATCGCTGACAGATGGATGGCTCAGTAGTGTTGCTTTTTCATATTTGTTACGATAGTGAATTCAAATAGCGAACTTTTGATTTGCTTTGAACTTACGTTATAGATGGAACTTGCACTCTAAACTCAGCTGTTTTTCTACCTCTTTTATCTTGAATATGCGATCTCACAAGATGTCGTAGGGGTTTGAGGGATGAGGTTGCGGAATTTCACTAAAGTCTTCGCAAATATACCATGCAGTCAAGTATGCATTGAGAATCTGAGCAATGATTTTATCCTTTCAAGTTGAGCTATCAGTGTTGATCAGTGGTTTAATAGTATATCTTTCGAGTCTTCTGTCTACGTATTTGTAGAAGCTCTTCGGGTTAATTTTTACTTGAGCTGCAATTGTAATTTCTCTATTTTGCTTTGTACTTGTATATCTTATCGTTCGTTTAACGATCCTACATGTGCGGATGTGCTGCTGAAAATAGGATTCTCTGTGGTATCTTTCAAGTCTTTTCTAAGACTGTTGCTTGGTATTTACAAAGCGTTTAATTTCTTGTGAAAATTAGAAAGGGTGATTTGGTTGACCTCATTTACATTATTGGGATGTGGTACTCCGTGGCTGTTGCAATTTTTTCGTTAAGTATCGTGTAGCATTCTTCATTTGTACTTTTTAGTTGAGATTGCTGATCTCCTCTTTCATTACTTCGAAGTTTGCTCGTTCGTAGTTTAGGATATTTTGTGTTGAGTCCTGGTGATAGGGTCGTGAACTTGGAGCGCGAAGTCTATCATGTTGTGATCACCGATCTTTTCCGTAACTTCTAATCCAGTTATTTTGAAATCAGGGATCGTTTTGACGAGGCCAATAATATTGTCTTGTCTATTTGGTTTGTTGACATGCTTCTGCAGAGAATTTGTATTTATCAGATCGAGAAGCTTAGACTCAGGAGCTTGATTTTGACGGGTAGTCCAGTTTATGTGTCTTAAGATTAGTGTTTCATGAGGTGTATGAGGATGCTCTCAAGGTCACCATATAGTACATCATCGGTTGCTATGCAGGTTAAGTTCTCATTTGTATACGAGTACAAGTTTGAGGGATTTGTTTTGTACCAAATGGATGGTAAGATGTAGTATTCCTGTTATTACGTAAATCGTTTAGTTTTAAATTGTATTGGCAGCTTTTTTTCATGTAGATAATGGAGCCTCCACCTCTATTATTACGCGAAAGCTTTTAGTGATAGGCACTTACTTTTAATGAGATTTGCACCGGGAGATGTCTTTCATTTAGATTGAATAATTTTTCATCGACAGCTATGATATCGACTTACAGGGTTGACGCAGTGGCTCGAAATTCGTGTATTTCTGGCAGGGTACTTTATACGTTGTCAACTAATACTTTCAGGAATCCCATATTTTGTTCGGTATTTTCACTTTATTTGATCGCGCGAAACGAGTTTGTCGTTATATGCATCGGCTTCCATCGGTTGGTTTTAGTTATGATGTTGGTTCGTTTTAACTAGAAAGCTTACTTCAGTTGTCGTTTACGCTTCAAAATTTGACACAAATGTGATGTAGCATTACGAGTACACAAACTTGTAGCGTGCATAGCCATTGCCATGCGTTGTCTCGTGGTTCGCTAGATAGAAAGAGTTTTCGCGTTGGACATACTAATAATCTCCCTAACAATACGCACCACCATTTGGAATTTGGCTTGTGCTAGACGATGCTTGTTAAACGAGTCAAATATTTTTAATAATTTTAGTTCATGCGATTTCTTTGATATGCGAGATGCGCGTTCAGCTAAGTTTAACTGTATATGCAGGGTGTGGCAACATAACTTTCTTGTTTTGATAGGAACTTCCGTGTTTTGAAAAGAACTTCCTTTGAAAAACGGAACTTATGTTGGTGTACCCTGTACTTTTTGCCCTTAGAACAATAAGGCTTGGTGTTCTCATTCACCAGGTGCACGATGTTCAGTGTGTTTCCTGGTGTCCAAGTCTACAAAAAAATTTCTGCGGTCGCAAAAGGCTTTTTTCCTAATGCATGAGTTAGTGCAGCGGCAGCTTTTCAGACATCTGAAGCTTATTTTATTGAAAATTAGCAAATTTGTGCCTACTCAATTGCTTGTTACATGATTTGGCTAAGGTTATTGTAGTGCATTGAAATTCATTTCAGCTTTGCGTCGTGCGTGACTGCAATAACTGAGCCGAAAGTTGTACAATTTATGTATTTATTAGGTTACTAGTGTGTATGCCCGTTAAAAATAACGAGTTTTAATGTAATGCATTTGAAGGAAGAACAAAACAACAGATTATCAGACCTAATCAGAAAGTCTACGGATTTAACTCCAGCGGTTAGAAATTTATATACATGAAAGTCTACAGATTTAACTACCAGTATTTAAGGGAGATTCCCATTATAAAAGCGTAAGAGAAATTACGCACAGGAATATAAGTTTATTTATATAAGGAAACATCTTGGGTTTTATTGTATCATGTTGATATTGACTACAATTTAAGGTATTTCAAGTCCAAGTTCATATTGTGCTATGCTTCATATCTGTAATTTACTACAAATATTAAACTCTAAGTTGAAGTTGACTCCAGTCGGACCTTACTAAAGTCTTATGATATCTCAAGCCGTGTCTAAACATACTTAATACCGTCTGAGACTATAGTTATATTGTTCCAAGATTGAAGTCGAGCCGTACTCTGACACCAGTGGAGTTGTACCCTGACTCCAGTGGAGTTGTACCCTGACTCCAGTGAAGTTGTACCCTGACTCCAGTGGAGTTGTACCCTGACTCCAGTGGAGTTGTACCCTGACTCCAGTGGAGTTGTACCCTGACTCCAGTGGAGTTGTGCCCTGACTTCAGTGGAGTTGTACCTTGACTCCAGTGGAGTTGTACCCTGACTCCAGTGGAGTTGTACCTTCTTGACTCCAGTGGAGTTGTACCCTGACTCCAGTGGAGTTGTATCTTGACTGTTCTATTTCAACTCTTATTTTCCAGATGTCAGTCCTCAATAAAACTACTGTGAACATGCTTGTAAAAAAGTTCATAGTAAGCTGGTCACTCTTTGAACATGTTGACCACGTGTTGGTACACCTGGGTACCATTTGGTACATTTGAATTACCAATTTGAACAACAGTTAGCAACGTGTCAATTGGTTTCTATTAATACACACCTAAAAGTACGTTATTAATACAAAATACGTACAAGTTTCTAGCGTGGAAGAATGAGCATCGAGCTAATTGTGGGATTTTTTTGTCAATTGAATGAAAATGGTTCTGCAGTGTGAGGAAACCAATTTCTCTGCTAACGCAATTAATACAGCTGGACTTTGAGAGGCTTCCTTATTATGAGAAGTGTTAATTGGATTGCCTTGTTTTTGTGTGTTTTGGCCGACATGGGCCGATTTTGTGGAGGTATAGTAATATAATTGTTGGTTACTACGAACTTCTACTGAGCTTGGTCTGACGAACTATTTCCCAACAACGACAAAGAAAGAAACCTAACAAGACCTGTAAACTGAGTCTTATATTTTCAAGATCGTGAGATTTTCTATTCGGAAAGGTAAGATTTTGTTCAAAATTCGAACTTTAAATAAATTGAAATGAAAATGTGATCTAAGGTTCCTTGGTTTTACTGACGTTGCAAAACCTTAAGCCTTTGTAGTTGGTAGTTTTTGCATTAAAACCTCGGAAAAACGGTGGAAAACTGGACGCTACAGTCTAGCGAGATCCTGGAATTTGAGGCGACACAATAACAGCACTCAGAAAAACTTTCATCTCTGAGGAATTTTTCATCCCTGCTGTCTGCAATATGTTCCTCTGCATCTCAGAAATCTCCAGAAATCTGAACAGCTTTTGCTCGAGAAATTCGTGGATTTGTTTAAATGCGATTGGATTTCTTCGTTGTTTAAAATAGAAAATATTTACGACATTGAAAATCGCTTAGTTTAATGAGTCCTAGCCCGGAAATGGAACTGAGATCACAATAGCATCCTCAAAACTGTAATATTTTTTCTCGACTCAACCTGTATGAACTGTTCCCAAAAAAACGACGTGAATTTTAAAACTGTACGTGGCTCGGTAAGTACAGCAATGTATTTAGGTTACGTTGATTTAGCTAAAGATTAGTGTGATATCTTAAAATACAACAATAGATTAGAATAAAATAGAATAAAGTAGGACATCAGGTACGAACTGATTATTCCGTAGGGCTTCTAAAGTCCCGGGTAGTTACAAGTTAAGTCTTCAATCACGCACAGGCAGCTCAACCATGCACACATCAGGAGTAAAGAAGGATAGAAGGAGGAGAGGTACAGTAATACTGAGTCATCACTCGTTGCATATTAAAGTGAAAGGATGTGGTTGAACTATTTTGGTATGCGAGCAAGTATTGCACTCATCTGCTGATCAGAAGTTGTTTTCAGTATACAGTTAAATTAATGGTGACGTACAGCAGTCGTTGTGAGTTGGAAACTGCAACTCTTGCTCCATAGAAGACTAATTATTTGAGTTGTCAGCAGCATTTACTTGGTGTTTTGCCAAGATTTTCATTCGAGTTTTGTTGAGCGAGGTCACAAGTACGAAAGAGGTTTAGAAGAGAAGTTAGGAATAATTTTATATCCTTATTTAACTACTGCACATGAACACATGCTTGAATTTGACCGAGTCAAGCAAACGTATGCTGTTGACATAGAGAGTAGTACAATAAAAGGAGTTTAGCATTCAAACTAGACACTTGGGTAACGCTGTTTCTTGTATAACAGTTCCTTTTGTTTCCGGTATCATAGTTTTTTATCTTGTTAATTCCAAGTTGTTTAGGTTAATTAAAAGTTTTTTGCGATAGCTTGATGTTGGTCTAAATTCAGGTTTAATTTATTTGCAAGGTGGTTCGTCTCGTAGATATTTAAATCTTATTCAGTTATAATTACCGTATGAATGTTACCCTGGGGAACGTCTAGTGTCCTTCAATTGACGAGGAAATCAAGATGCAGAACAAGATTCCTGGCACATGAATAGCAGTGCAAGAAACTGGCAACATTCATGAATTCTATGCAACAATTAAATAAAATGATAACCCAACTTCCCGTGTTGCTTGCCTGCATTGAAGATCAGACGACCGTTCAAAGGCAACATGACAGCTCGCTCAGTGTTTGCGTTCACACACACAAAGTTCTGCTCAATTCTGCACAAAGGTGACTTCACCTCGTCTTCAATTGGGTGAAGAGGTGGGAGAAGAATTCTGGACGTCTTCGCCAATTTCCAACAATTAGAGAGCTACGTAATTTTTTCTTCAGCTCCCGTAGTGTTTTCCTCGGGCGAACTAACTCTTCACTATTCTTTAGGGAAAACGGAGAAATTAGTGCAATAATTTCATACTTGATAAAGGGAAGTACATTGTTCATTACCTATTCTATATTCTTAACGCTCAGCAATTCAAATAGTTTCAGTCCATATGTGACAGAAGCGTTTTGACTAATTCGAATTATTTCTTATTTGCTCTGTTTATTGTGTGACGTTTTCAGAATATATGACGGAATCACTTATACTTACGGAACTGCCGGTGAAAAACAAAGTTTTATTAACTCACACAAGGTGCACTGCCCTTGGTACGATCTGATGGGCTTTAATTTCTTGCTAAATGATCGGGTGCTTTCAAAGCTGCTACCTTCATTAGAGACTAACTAGTGAATTTGCTGCCGCTGCAACTTAATTACTTAAACGACTGGCTTGAAAGCTTTTTGCGTGTCTCATAATTATCTTCTTGTCTAGGACTGTTTTATTGATGGTCGTTTAAACGGCAGGGCCGTCAAACTGAACTGAGCGTTTTTTCAAGCCACGACGCTCTTAAGAGGTGGAATGCACCGCTTGTGTCTGACTCAGTCGTTTACTCGGGCTACTACAAAGCGCTTGATAAGTGATTTGGTGCTGTAACTAGAAATTTAAGACGCTACTTGTAGCTATTACTAACAGTTTGAAAGCTTACTTGTCACTGCTGACAAAACGAATGCTTATCTATTGCGACGCCCATTAAATTTAAAAATTATTTAATACAACCGCTGTAAAAATAGAAAGTAGCCGCTTTGTCGAGCGGGTGATTAAAATCTTTGTTGCTGTGAAATCTGAAATTATTTAATACCAAAGCTTCCAGTCTACATTACCATGTCATCAGCAGCAGCACCACCACCATGACCCCCACCTCTCATACCCCCCCGACTACCTTCACCACCATCATCATTATTAAATTTTCTGCTTATTTGACCTAAGTTCCGCGGAACTGCAGCATCACTTACGGCTACTTAAGCTCAAAGGAAATGAGGTGTCACTGCTGCGGATGCCCTTGGTGGCTTGTACGCGAAAAAGTCACTGTCATGTCACTCTCGTTTCTTCATGTCACTTTTAACGAAAGAAAATTCAGAATTGAATAAGTCGCTAGGCGTGTAAATGATAGTAGGAACGCAAAAAAATGCAGAGAAATCAAGTTATGTTTATTTAGGGACCGATGCTAAACTTATGCATTGATTTTCTTTTGTGCTAACAAAAATATTTAATACGATATGATCTGATGAGCAGGTCGATAAAATCGTCAAGCTCGTAATCACAAAAATGTGTGCGATTTTGCCTTCATGATCCTATTTTTTTCGCGAACGTGGCTGAAATTTCTCCGCTTGAACGTTTTGATTTGCTTTGAGATTGACTTTTTCACGTGAAGTATATGAGCGAAACCTATTTTTTTTTACATATGATTTTAAGCAGTTTTCCCTCCCGAGTAATTAAGAGCCAGTGTGACGAGAAAATTTCACAACTTAAAATAAACTTATTTTGCGTTTTTTTCTGCATCACTGAGGTTGCAGTGGTTCCTTAGTCGTTGCCAGAACATCGTGTTCGGGCTAGAGATGTTACTTCCTTCTCACTCATCCATAACCTGACCTCCTACATCCATAACCTGACCTCCTCCATCTGTAACCTGGCCTCCTCCTCCATCCATAACCTGACCTCCTCCCCCATCCGTAAACTGACCTCCTCCCCCATCTATAACTTGACCTTCTCTCCCATCCATAACTTGATCTTCTCTCCCATCCATAACTTGACTTCCATCATCTGTAACCTGACCTTCTCCATCCATAACCTGACCTCCCTCATCCATAACTTGACTTCCTCCCTCATCCATAAGTTGACTTCCTCCCTCATCCATAACTTGACTTCCTCCCTCATCCATAACCTGACCTCCATCATCCATAACCTGACCTCCATCATCTATAACCTGACCTCCATCATCTATAACCTGACGTCCATCATCTATAACCTGACGTCCATCATCTATAACCTGACCTCCATCATCCATAACCTGACCTCCATCATCCATAATCTGACCTCCATCATCCATAATCTGACCTCTATCATCCATAACCTGACCTCCCCCATTTGTAACTTGACTTACTCTTTCATCCATAACCTGACCTCCATCACCTCTAAGCCTAGACACGTACCTCGAGTATTGCTGCATGCAAGTTTTAAACATCTAAATATTGACGAGAAAAATGGAGAGTGCGCTGATTGGCATCGTCTGAGAGTTTTCGCTAGATTTTATTGTTTGTATCGTGCTTCATATGATTGAATTGTTAACATGCACTAAGCAAAAAGACTCTGAGCCTATTTTCGTTCAATTTTAGTTTTCTAATTTGAGATACCATGTTTTAATGAATAATTTTCCCATTTTAATAACATTTTCATATGATTCCACGGGAGAAGAGTTGTTCGATTTTATATTTCGTTCATTTATTTTAAAGTTCTTCATGGATTTGATTTTTTACTGGCCTATTTTACTTAGTTTCTTTTTATGACATTTCTATACTAGTCTATAAGAGTTACAAGAGAAATCGTAAATTGAAAATGAAAATGGCATACACAGGTTTTTACATACTTTTACCCAACCGTACTCATATCATTTACACTTGACTCATCATGCATGAGAGTGTACAGAGAACCAATTTATCACACATTCCAGGGTTATACAGATTGCGACAACATAACTTCTTTTTTTCAAAGTAAAATGCATTTAACACATTTCCTGGGAAGTGACCCACCGGTGGGTCACTCAGGTTAGGTTCTGTAATTTTTTCAAAGCTTTCTAGGGACTATGTGGACAAAGTAAAGATTTGCACCGGCTATGCAATCGCAGGAAACGTGTTAACAAAATGAAGTTATGCTGCCGAACCCTGTACGCTGCTGAGCTTCACAAGACATGGTCTTAAAATGCCCATCAAGTCACGTCATGCAACCATTGTCAATAGCAGCGCTGGCACTTCGATCTGACATCATGCGAGCTGACAATGACTTCCAAAACCTAGCGTCAGACGTGTCATTGCTGACGCTGACAATGACCTCGAACACAGCGTCTCACGGTTGATTGCTGACGGTGACGATCAATTTGTTCCAGCTTGGGTAACGAGTTTCTAAAAACTAATTTTGGATTGAATACCCATTGGAACCATGTAAACATACGCAACAAGCTACAAAGTAATGTTTATTTCAGTACACAAAGATAGGCGTGTGTCTTGTGTACAATTTCTCGGAAGACTGACGTTCTCGGGATTTGAAGGAGACGGCAATCGCCTTACTTGCAGAGGCGTGGATTATACCCGCACGAAGACCACTCAAGATTGGAACATTATTTGGACCTTTGAACGCAATCTTCTCGAGTGGGGATGTGAACTTTAAAAAAATTGAGTTAATCATCCGGTCGTTCTGTCTGTGGTGTGTTAATATGTGTGTACCAGCATGTGTTTGTGTGTGCCAGTCTGTGTTTGTGTCCCTGTCTGTGTGCGTATGTGTATGCTTATGTGGAATGTGTAGTCGTGTGAGTCCGTGTTGCGTAGATATGTTTGAGCGTATGAGTGTATGCGAACAACTCGTTAAAAAACGTATGTATGAGAGCGTATGTGTGTGGCAGAGTGTGCATGTGCAGGTGTGTGCGGAAGCCACAAGGATGAGTTGATCGATACCTTGTTAGGACGAGGCTTTCTCCTGCAAACAAATAGAAGTGTCTAAAATAAATAGCCGTCAGGAACGAGCTAAAGGTCTGCTAGTGCTGTGACGAGGATGAGGCTGCGGACACTTGCTTTGAAGCTTTCACAGACTCTGTTGTTCCAATATGATGAGGGTCTGGGGATACTGATCTAGTGTCTTCAGTTCTGGTTGTGGGGGTCTGGGAGTTACTGATCTAGTGTCATCAGTTCTGGTTGTGGGGTTCTGGGAGTTACTGATCTAGTATCTTCAGTTCTGGTTGTGGGGGTCTGGGAGTTACTGATCTAGTGTCTTCAGTTCTGGTTGTGGGGGTCTGGGGATAC
>VCRD01003884.1:1249-14280 GCA_006783055.1 Trinorchestia longiramus
CCAGTTGTGACATTAGTTCAGTATTTTTTGTGATGGTATGTATTTGTGTTAGACTTAGATTTGTGGGCCACCGTTTGGCTGGGGCCTTTGTAACGGCCTTTAATTCTCTCTAATACACACACACACACATACAACAGGATGGCATCCCAGAGTTTTTCTCCTGTTAGCAAGGGTCGTCTAAAGTAATTCCTCTGGGGCCACCCTGAGTCGTTCCATGCTAATGAACCGGCCAAGTGAGGGAACTACCAGTATGATCCTGAATCCAAACAGCAGTCAGAACAGTGGCTTCTACATGGATCATCTAGGCCAATCAAGTTCCAATTCAAAAGTCTGCTCAAAAATGGGATGACTGCTATTTTCTGGGATTGAGATAGAGGGATACTAATAGGTTATCTTGAAGATCAAACAATGGTAAAAGAAGCTCACTATGCTAATGTTGCAAAAAAACTGAAAAACTCATTGGTCATAACTAAGAAGGAAAACTTCATGATGGGACCTTGTTTCACTGTGGAAATACTAGTGATGTACTGATACCAGAAAAGAGGCCAAGATTGATACTCAATTTTTTCAGGTGCCGATACTGATGCTTATATTTTTATAATAAATAGTAATACACATTAATACAAAGGAACAATGCACACTGTTAGTCAGATTGCACTCCTGTACAACTGTTAAACATGAAACACAATGATAATATATTCCATCAAGATAATATACCATACTCTTTTAGGATAAAGATGGATATCTTTGATAACTGTACATTCAATACTCAAATTCAAAACTTCTAAGGTTGTGGTGCTGAAACATTAAGCTTTAATTAGTATCAAGCAAGAGTGTGTTCCTTTTGGGAGTGTTTATATTCCCACCTACACTAAAAATATGCTCACTCTCCACTGATGAGAGAGGGGCTGATAAATATTTACTTGCTAGCACTGATAGCAAGGGAAACCTAGGCTTATTTTCATGCCACCATATGAAAAGATTTTCTTCTTAAGGCAACATTTTGATGTTTTCATAGAGCTTTATTTCCTCTTTCACACATTGCAAAGTTGAATTATCTTTGCTTTTTGACAACTGTTTCTTTGGTGTTTTTGTCAAGGTTCTTTGGTGTCATTCCACTGCAGTTGAGTGGGATGTTGTTGAAATTTGTCATGAACTCATCAAAGTATAACAAATCCAAATCCTCTTCTGCAGTAAGTCCAGTTGGTTCATTAGCTGGAAAGCCTTCTTCATCAAAATCAGTTCTTTTGCCAGGGGTTGCTGATGAGGTGGCTTCCACTTCTGTGAATCTTTTTTGTCATACGAGCAAGCTCCTCGGTTATGCTATTTAAGTTCATTCAAGAAGTAGTATCATCAGCAGCATTTTTGTACAATGTAAGCTGGTATCTTGGATCAAAATACATATCCAAGATAGCATTGAAATCTGCAAGTTAATTCTTGAACTGTTCTTTCATCAAGTCCTTAAGAGCAGAAAGAGTAGATCCATTACCTGAGTACCTGCAGGAAGAAGAAAAAAGAACAATAGTGAGCTATTGGGAATATGTTTAAAAAATTAAGTTTTTGAAATATAAAGGTAAAATAGAAAATATTCAAAATTTGAATATGTATTAGTTTAACCGTTTTAGTCCTAATGAGACATCTCAGGTATTTTTAATTTAAGCACATGTTAAGATGCATAGCAACACTTGTGTCTGTGCAAACGCTAGTAGCACAGTGCAAGCTACAGTTTGATCAAAACAATGCAGTGGCCATAAAACATCACAAAGCATCTTTTTTTAAAATTTGATGTTAAATATGTTGGAAAGGTTCTTATATTTGCATCACAGTACTGAAAGGGTAGTTTAATAAGTACCATTGTTCTCACGCAGTACTGCCACATGCCTTCTCAATAAAGAGCTCCAAGTGGAGCTCTTTTGTGGAGTGATTTCTGAGGTGGTTGAGGATCTTTCACTAAGGTGGACTGTTGTGTTGTGGAATAATTTTAACAAGCTTGTCAACTTTGCTATTAGATTCCATTTGTTTGCATCAAGTACTGGTATGTTTGCTGTATCCACGCAGTAGCTGGCAACAGCCTGTTTTGCTCACACAAACGATCTAGCATGAAATAGGTGCTGTTCTGCCTCACAGACATGTCTTGGATGAGTTTGTGCTCAGGCAGCTCATGCTGTTTTTGCAGGGTCAAGAGTTTTCCACAAACCAGCAAAGAATGACTGAAGTGCCCAACAATTTTCTTGCAATTAGTGATCATATCTCTGACTCTTCTTTACTCAAATAAAACATCATGAACAACAAGTTGTATTGTGTATAAGAAGCAAGCCAGGCCACTGCGACCAGTATCGACTGTGCCATTATCACGAACAAGCACATGGACTTTATAGAATGGTATATCAAAATCAGAAATGACGCTTTCATTTACCTCAAAAATTTTGCTTGATGTCAAGTCAGCAAAAGGAGCAACTCACTAAACAAAAATTTTTCTTTCAAAGTTTTTGTTTATGCTGTGCACTGTCAGACTTATAAATGAATGGTTGGCATTATTTGTCCAAATATCAGAGGTGAAACTTGTGTTTTCAGAATCAACCATGTTCTTTACTGTATTACTTTATTACTTTATTAAATAAATAATAGGCATTATTCATTAGGAAAATTTTAAATTAAGTAGCATGAGTTGCATGATCTCAGGCAGAGGTCTCATGTTCTTGCGTGTGTTTGTGAATACGCTTACGCACACTCAAGCTCCTTTTTTGTGTAAATGAAATAGGTTGTGACAATAATTATTCATGTTCAATCATAATTCTTGCTATGTTTAACTTTAAATCTAACTTTTATCATTATATCTGATGAGTAAATAAATTTACAGTTAACATTCGTTTTTAATCTTGTCTTCCGAAAGTTTGCATTGCCAGCCTCGTGAAAATAGTGTAAAAGTATCGGAATATCGGCTTAGATCTTTAATTTTTTGGACGCCGATACCGAGAAAAAGGCTGATACTACCAATACAATCAGTACATCTCTAGAAAATACACCAGTGTATGCTGAAAATTTTTGCAAACTTTTTGATCTCTCCTTGTATATTTGGAAGTAATCTATTTTGGAAGGCTTGCAAAGATTCTTTCAAATATGCTGCAGTTATACAATTGTACTGAAGGTATATTTATATCATAAATAACTGTGTTAACAATGAACAATGGACTTTCTTGTAAATATTTGTCAAATGTGGTGATAGAGGTGATTAGATTCATGTTGATGGGGATTGTCTTGGATATATTTTATTTGACTTCATTAGTGTAAGTCACCACTACACACGTTTCATTATCATTTGACTTCATTAGTCAAATTTATGTATGTCTCATTATTGGCATACAAATATGAACTGATTGCCATGTCTGTGGCAGTGAGCCAATGAAGGTGTGTGTGGAGACGGCTGTTCGCTTCTACGTCATGGAGACGCTGTGTACGGGGACGAACACAGATCTTGGTCAGATCACAGTTGTCTGCAAGGTGAGTTGTTTTGAAACTCTATTATGGTTAGAGGACCATTATGCACACTATGCATGACTCAAGTTAAGTCTTCTCAAAAGATTGCAGTTGCTGTAGTCAAAAGGATTATTTTCTGTCAATTAAGCTTTTGCTCTGACTTTTTTAGAGAATGCTCTTTTTAGAAATTTTGTTCATATGGATGAAATTTGTTCACAATCCTTTATACACTTTGTCAAAAATTTCACTGAATTGAAAACAGTATCTCTTAGTTCTTGAAAAATGAAAATATTTCAAGCCCATTCAATTTTTTGTTAAAATTCTACAATGCAACTGCAGACTAAAGCATGTCATTCTAAAGCTCATTCTATGTGCCTATACAAGGCACTTAGCATGAGCCTTAGGCAAAGCCCAATACAAGGTATTGGGCTTTGGATGCTGAAAATACCCCTACTAGTGCACTACAAAGTATTGGGTGTTGGATGCAGCATAATACTCCTAATAAAACTAATTTCTCCTGTCAAAATCATTCCTCTCATGAATGAGAAGTAATTCAATATGGCTTAGATAATTCATTTGTTATTTATTACTCCTACACTGGCCTGCTGATATATGTATATATATAGTGATGGCTATGCACTACTAGATCCACCACGATCCAATTTTTTTTAGTGATTCCCATACTGATTCCATTCAAATTCCATGATTCCGTATTCCAATTTCTGGTTATTTCTTTGTCTGGCCAGACCTCCAGGTATTGAGTACTATCTCCATGAGTTCATTTTCACTTTAATTTAACATTAAACTGTGACCATGTTTGACAAAAGTTTTAATGGAACATTATTTAGCACAATCCAATTCATTCCAGAATAATCACAAACAGTTTTATTGTTGAATGGATTTGATTTTCATGGCTTAATTCAAATGGCAGTTTAATTTGCTGGAGTATGGAAGCCATGATTCTTCAACTGGTTATTTTGATGATTATTTTTTCAGTTCTCCATATTGTTTAGTAGCCATTACTTATTACATTTAGAAATCAACCTAAACATTTGAGACTCTGACATGATTTTGGTGTAAAGAAAACCAATTACCAATATCATTTCCTATTAATTGTCGCATTACTAGCTAGTTTGTTAGTTCGATCTCATGTGAACTGTTACTATTTATGGAAAGGAAAATTTCCTTAGAAATTAAAGAAAGCAATACTACCAAAATAGGCTCAATATATGTAGTATTGATGATGAAAATTACAATACTAGAAATGCTGATCTGTTATAACGTATTTTATTTGTGTAGTTGAGTGCTGTTGTACACGAAGTTGAAGTATCTAGTTGCTGTATCATGGCTACATGTATGGCAGTCATAGTCAAGCTGTTCTTTCAGTTCAATTTGAGAATCAAGCTACTTTACTATGACCATACAGTGATTGCAATTTTATTTCAGTTAACGTGTGAACTGACTCGACAAGAGCTGTGTCTGCCAACACTTCCTATGCTCGTCATCTCGGACGCATTCGACTCTCTCACGGTCCAGCAGTGTGAGAAACTCTTTTCCTTCGTGGAAGCCAATGTCAGCGTCTGGAAAGAACCTTTGTTCTTCACACCCAGCAAGAACCAAGTGCTGAGAATGTGCAATGGCAAGTATTGCTTAATATGTCCTGATGAGCATGAAAATATTTTCAACTCTGTGAATTGTAAAAACGTTGAGATTCGTTTTTTTCATCAAAAATAATGTGAACCTTGATCAGGTGTATTGTCCAAATTGTACAATAGTGCTCATTGAGCATCACATATTCATGATGAAATTTTTTTATTTTAAATAATTATATCTGCTGGGATGATGTCTAACGTTAAAATGTGAATTGAGTTAGTTTTATGTTGAAAAAAAGTACAAATTATGCTTGTACGTGGTTGTAATTCAGAGAGTTAGGCCCCATAAGTAATAGGAAAATCTCACAGGTTATCCAAGGAATCTTATTTGCTGTTTTAGGAACCAATGCTAACAAAGAATGGATTAAGTAGAAGAGCAGGCCAGGTGGCTCCAGCAGTTTACTGACTAGCTAAGACTTACTGCTGACAGAGCTGATCACAACACTGACTGAGAGAAGCTATGGCTTGTGTCTGTTGTGTAGGTGCATCTGTTGGCTTGTGTCTGTTGTGTAGGTGCATCTGTTGGCTTGTGTCTGTTGCGTAGGTGCATCTGTTGGCTTGTGTCTGTTGCGTAGGTGCATCTGTTGGCTTGTGTCTGTTACCTTGTGTATGTGTACATGCATACTCTTGTTGAAAGGTTTAATTCTGGAATAAAAATTGATAGATTCATAGACAATCCTCAGAGGCAATAACTACTATTTTTCCTTTCTCTTCAATATTTACTAAACAATTTTTAATAATGTTCAGTTTGTGGTACATGATTTTGTGTTATAATGTTAAATGTTTGCCCAGACGTACTGCGCCGCTTGTCTCGGTCGCAGAACACGATCTTCTGTGGTCGCATCCTGCTGTTCCTGGCGCGCTTCTTCCCCTTCAGTGAACGCTCAGGCCTCAACCTCATCTCTGAGTTTAACCTCGAGAACGTAACCACCTTCTCAGCCAACGACAACGAGGAGACCATGGACACCAGTGATGGTGTGTATGGACACCAGTGATGATGTGCTTGACGAGTATTTATTTATTATGCGGACTGTGTGTGCATCGTACTGCCTGGCTCAGCTCAAGCTTCCAAATGATGAAATTTCAGGTGCTCTTAACTGTCACTCCATGTATTGACAAAACCTTGCAAGCAAGACAACTAAGGAGTCGCCTACTGCCTATTTATGGTCTACAGGCCTATAGAACTAGTGTCACAGTCTGGTATGGTTTGATTGCCAACAGATTGTTTTGTTGTTGAGCTTTTGATACTGTTGATCATTCTGCGAATCCTTGTATTTTTGAGACTTACCTAGGCCCCCTTGATCAATTCTTCCGTTTCTAGTTCATTTGTGATGTAAACGGCGGTTTTTTTGTAACTTCTTGCTTGAATGCAGTTGATTCAGTTGCTGTGTTTGTGAGATAGTTCCTTATGATGTGTACAGGTATGCTATGATGACTAGGTGAATTGCTGCTTCTCATTGTAAAGTCCCCTAGTAATGTTCCTAAGCTCTGCCCTCCATATGAGTAGGACTACTCTTGATAAGAGGAGTAGATTACTCACAGATGAAGAAGCTTCTCGACTCTAGCTCGCAAAGTCGAACTGTTAAGAGCCTAAATGAGCCTGGTCCAACCCTCTACAAGACATTCAAATATTTGTGAGAAGCTTTAGTACAGCTGCACCCCTAAGTTAACACTGAGCAACATATAATATTCATGCGGCCAAAAATATTTAGTTGTTATCTCTCTCAGAAAAGATACGTTAAGAAGTAGGTCGGATTGTCATAAAATAGAAATCTGAAGACTTTGTTTTGCCCTAACGACTACAGTTTTGATGAAAGAATGCCGTATTTGTATTGAAAAAGCTTGAAATTTTGGAGTTCATTTTGTTTTACTTTGGCAGTGAAAGAAGAAGGAACGAGCGACATCAAGGAAGAGAAGGAGGAGAAAAAGGATGAAAGCAAGCCGACCCTTGACCCCAGTCTCTACTCCAAGTTCTGGGCGTTGCAAGACTTCTTCAGGAATCCCATCCAGTGCTACCAGAAGGAACCATGGAGACTCTTCACATCGGTAGGAAATCTTTTATTTTATATGAGGGAGTTCATTGCAAATTTGTCTACATTTTTCCGCGCATATTAACAGAAGACTATATTGAGCTCAGCTTTGCTGTGGGTTGTGAGGTGGGCGGCGATGCCTGAGCGTGCAGTGTGTTCGTGAAACTTTGCGTTAAATGTAAAGCTTAAGTTGAGGACACCAGTGAGTGATGTGCCGTATTCTCAGTAAGATATCTCTTGCTCACATTGTAACTAATATCTTACTGAGAACAATTTCTACGGCACCCAGTCTATTCGTCTCTCCTAATGACAGAAAACCAATCATTAAGGTTATCCTACAAGAAAAATAGCCCAACGGTTGACTTTGTTGGCAAAATATGTATATGTACTTACAGTAGAGGTTGTTCTACCATTTCAAAGTTAGGTAATAACATCATAAGAAAAGTACAATTAATGCAGCAGTTGTGTTGAGGTGTCTATCGTATAACGGAAATTCTATGACACTTTTTTGTAATTGAAAATAGAAACACCATGAATTCTATCCCTTGTATTTGTCAGTATAAATGAAATCAATCTGTTTGATCTTGGAAAAATGGAGCAATAGTGCGTAATTTATGTGCAAGAAGTAAACCAGACTGTGCACCAAGCCTACTTGGTGGGGGAGTGTGTGTAGGAGCACTGACGGTGTGTTACAAGCCACCTCTCAAAGCTCTAGTGCAGAGTTGACGTACATCATGTTCTCTGTGACAGTGTAGTGGCTCTGAGCTAGCGAGGGCTCAGCTGTCTACATCATTTGGCACCCCGAGTGCAGTTGCAGTGTCAGTCTTGATGTCGGTATCTGGGCGTCGTATTGTTCAGAGTAATTCTACTTCGTATTACTTGGGATGGTTCGTACCCTTCAAGGCTTTCTAAAAACTAATTAGTGTATTCAGTAGGAAAATAAGGTGCCTCACTCGCTAATGGAGATCGTTGAGGCCCATGTATGAATAATGTTATTATATGTACTAACTGAAGAGAGACTCATTGCGCTCGGGTTATATATTTTTTTAAGTTGTCATTTTTGGGTGTGAAACATCTTACTTTTTATCAGCGAAATAACCTAAGGATCCATTTATATTAACATTAAAAAATTAATAATATTTTAGAACTTACAGAAAAGTGTTAATTTTTTGGGTTCATGTTTAATTAGCCAAATTCAACAATGCCTTTCATCTGGGTATACATGATTTTTGTGTGTCAGTTTGGCTAATTTATCTATAAAAAAGGTTTAACTATTTTTTCGAGCAATAACGTATTTTTTTTATAATTGATGCATTGACGAAGCGTTATTGAAGGTAACCTTGTTGCTGTGTTGTATGGTGTAGCAGCCTGAGATGAGCAGCATAAGGTGCATGTTGTGACACCTTGTTTGTCATGTGTGCCACGTCTACCCAGTACACCGCTGACGTCATTGAAGCCTTCAGTAGCTTCAAACTGGAGAGTGAGGGCCGAGGTGGGGCTGAGGGGGGCAAGGCAGGAGATCTCCCCCGTTTCTACAGTGACATGACCCCTGAGACTGGGGATGCTGACACCACCATCACTGACACCTTGCCTGATGTCAAGAAAGTAAATAAGAATAATTGCAGAAATTAATTGCCCATCAAAATTTCAGGGTAGCTAATTGCTCCATGAAATGCTGTGTTTCTGTAGTTGCATGACTCAATGTTCTTATAATAATCTAAACACATGAGCAATGTAGCACAGTTTGTGTAAATAATGTAGCACAATTTGTACACACTGGAGAAAGTTCTGTGTAGGAAAAGCGTTGTGAACTTTTATCGTGTTTTCTAGGTACAGTCGTAAAAATAACGCATTCCCTAGGTACAGTGACCAGGCTTTCTATCTGTTCTATATTCGTTTCCTTTACTTGGGTGTGGGGTTATCTTTGAATTAGTAGCTTTTTTTCTATTAGTAGTTTTATGTATTTATATTGGAGGCCTGTATTGTAATTTTTAAAATCATTGAAATATGTTTTCTATCATACTTCATGTAGGCAATAGAAAAGTGAATGAACCGAGCGATAATAGCACTTTTATAGGAAATATATAATAAATGTTTTATGCAATTACTAGGATACAAAGTTGTTCTCGTGTTCGCTATGAAACTTTTATGTAAATGAATGTTTTATCACCTGCAATATTGATTGTAGTTGTGCGCTTATAATTGTGACCAATGTTTGTAATAGTGCATGCGTTACAGATCGACCAATACTTTGCCAAGTTCCTGACCAATCAGCGCCTGCTGGAGCTGCAGTTCAGTGACAGCAACTTCAGGCGCTACGTGCTTGTGCAGCTGCTGATCCTGTGTCACTACCTTACTGCTGCCATCAAGTTCAAGCAGTGCGTGTCTTGTCTTGCTTAACAATCACTGTGTTACTCTGTAACAAATGATAGCCTCTGCTAATTGTTGGTTGCTCAATAACTACAAGCGCATTGTTTTGTGTGTGTGTGTGTGGTGGGTAGTTACGTAGCTCTGTAGTGTTGAATTGTTTATTGATTTACTTGTTAGTCTGGTTCATCCACTGTCATTTGTGAGGCCATTGCCCTTGTGACTGTGCCCACCCGTTGTGACTGACTGTGCTTCCCGTTGTGTCCCTTTCCTCTGTTTTACCCCTGCCCTTTGTTGTGTCCCTGTTCTACCACTGCCCCTTCTCTTGTCCATGCCCCCTCTTTTTCTCTTGCCTCTTGTTATGCCCCTGTCCCCTACAGGGAGAGCCTAGGAGATGGAGAGACACACTGGGTACACAACACAGAGCAGCGGGTGTTTGCGCTGCTCAAGGAGACGCCACCTGAGGGCGAGGAGTTCGTGGAGAGCATCAAGAAAATCCTCAAGGTATATCTCAGTTGTATTAACTGTACTTCACTTCCCTTACTGTTTAATCAATTAACTTCATGTGTTGCCTCTTCTTTAATTTTTTTCTCTTTTTGTAATTATTCCATTTCACTAAGTTACGCCTGCTTACTTACTTCTTCAGTTATTTCCTACTTCTGGCTTGTTTCTGTCGATATTTTTATTATTATTTATTATGCCCATGTTGGTTCTATTTCTTTACTAGTTGTATATTCTCATTAGACGTTTTTTTTACTAATTTTTTGTTTTTAAATGAATCTTTCTCTACGGAGCATTTTTTTGTGTTAAAACTTGGTTTATGTCTGAAAAGCATCTGGAAAATGTCTAAAAAATCCCAAATACTTCGGTAAGATGCTAGGCCTAGAAGTATTATGGGATTAATTATCGCATTAGTATTTGCAACAGGATGTATCATCCTAACTTTCTTTGGGACATCTCATTGCAACGGTAGCGAGAAGGTTCAGTGCGTGCCTGAACTTATAATTTTCAGAACTTATGAATACAACTTAACTATACGCACACAACTATAACTACATAGGCACCCTGTATATGAGTACTCTTGCTGCTCGAAATTTTAATCATGGCTCATATTGATACAATGAATAATTAGATGAGTTTCAGTGATTCATGACGATTAAAACAAGAAAGTAAATTGCACACGTTAAAGAGAGATGAGATGCATAAAGACAAAAGCTATTTATATCTTAGTACACCGTTAGGACTTCTTCACTCCCTGCACTAAGTTCGTAGTTTCTTCATGCTTCTGTCATTGAGGAATTGTAATTAAAACTATTAGTTATTTTGTTGTTGCTGCTTATCTCGTGTCTTCACCAGTCAGTGAGCCTTGAAATACGCGCACAATTTCAGCAGACTGTATAACTGATAACCTAACATTTTTTCTTTCACTAACGATTTCACGCATGAGTTTGTGTGTGTTGTGTGAGAGAAATGTCAGGAAGTACTGTAGAGACGTGTATTACTTTGATCTAATGATTTCTTGTTTGGCAGAGGGAGGACTTCTGGAACGACTGGAAGAACAGCGGCTGCCCTGAGATCAGGGACCCAGCACCTCCCTCTGCCCTCAACGGCGTCGGGGACCTCAAGAACGAAGTCAGTAGCACGAGGATGTCATTTTATTGCATCTAATTTCCTATTCATGCTTTCAAATGTATAAACTGTTCAAAAAACCCTTATACTCTGTATGTATTTTGAAAAAATTGAATTAGATTAGTTTCATATAAATTGATATGTATTTTCAACTTGTAATCTTGATATAACGGTGGGCAGGATGGCGCCAAGGAAGTAAAAAAAGGCAAGAAGAGGAAGCTAGGCGATCTTTTTAGAGAGGCAGATGCCAGGAAGAAGTTCGTGATGGCCAAGTGAGTGAGGTTACAGGGGCTCAGGACCAGGTAGAGAAGTACTGTCCCTTCTGCTACCAGTGTTGTGGTACTTTTGGCTGTCACTTGTACTCTCCAGTCTGCAGAGAGTGTTGTGGTCCCCCTCACTGTCTCAGGTAGACAAGCAAAGTATCATGTGTCAACTATATTGGATGACAGCACTGTGTCCGGAGTCGCACATCGGTGACATTAACTTGGGTATCAGTGCATGTTATGTCGATTGTGCTAGAGATCTGGAATTGCTGTTTCTATGTTATAGAGCGATGTTAACACTCAGACTGTGAAAGAATCATCGTGATTGCTAGACTATGAGGGAGTACCATAGTACAGGCAGTACCGTACTGTGGTGCAGTGAGGAGCGTACTGTGGTGCAGTTAGAGGACTGTGTTGCAATGAGCTTTAAAATAATGGTTATAAAATGTTTTGCATTTCCACAGCCCTGAGATGACTCGGCTGTGGAATTTGTGCCCGGACAACATAGCGGCCACGAGGCAGAACAAGCGAGACTTCATCCCTTCTCTGGAGAGTTACTTCGTGAAGGCCGTCGAACAAATTCACTGCGGGGAGGAGCCTGTCACAGACAGGTCAGATATTTTGTTCTGCTACCTCCCTCTCTTGTTGCCACCTCAACAAAGTAACCAGGTGCAAAGTGGTGCTTACCCTATGATAATTCTGACACAAAGTTGCAAAATTTTTGTTGGTAAAAAGTACATTCTGATAAATTGGAAAATGATGCGTTTCTAACCGTCTTAAGCGGAAATCTCTAACCTAATGTGTTTCCTAATGCACGTCTAATCTGTTTTTGTGCAAATAAACGCAAATCATTTTTTACATAATTCTTCGAAAAAACGTAAGGCCATAAACCCTTACAATATTTCTTCACTGAAATTTGAAAGCGCTCTAAACTCTATGAAATTCCGTTTATATTCAAATATTTGTACGTAGATCACGAAAAACACCAGTTTTTGCGCAACTGTCTCTAATTTTTCGCGAATGCAATAACCCATTCAAAGCGGTAGGGCCAAAATTTTGCTAGATTGTAGATTAGATTTTGCTAAAATCTGCAAAAATTGTCACCGTCTATATACAGTATGGACCACAAAAGAGTAAACCCATCTTTAAATGTTAATTACTTCACAGTGAATGAAGATATTTTAGGTCTGTTATTTGCATTAGGTGCAGAGAAATGTTCTCCATAAAAATGTCAAGTCGCATCAAATTGATTCCACTTCTATCTCTCACCAATGCGATAAATAATAGCTGTAAAAATATGAGTTGCACATGAAGTATATTAAGATTAGGATTGATAGCCAACTTTTAAACATTAGTAACTTTCAAACATTAGTAACTTTCGATAAAAATACTTACGTTTCATTAGCTTGGTCGACTGGTGAGCGAATCTGCTTGCGAGCGGAAAGACCCGGGTTCGAATCCTGCTGCCGACTTGGTTGACGCGGCTAGAAATACGGCATGGGACTTGGGTAAACAACCGAATAATTATCGAAGTAATTATCCGACCAAAGAATGGGCCAGAAGGTTCGTTCCTATAGCCTCATTCTATTCTATTCTATTTGCTGCATTACGCA
>VCRD01003884.1:34893-53611 GCA_006783055.1 Trinorchestia longiramus
AGGACTAAATCAAAGGTAGATGAACAGCAGTACGATAGTTAAAACGACATCCGCTGTGGCAGTGACGGTATCCGTACATCACTACCGCCACAGAATCTCGGTTATGTTAAGCCAGGTGTCGCACTTCCAGTACTTCTTTTCAAACAGTTGTGTGACACAAGTGAGCGCTCGGATGTAACACAGGACTGGATGTAAGGAATCAAGCAAGGCTGGATATCGAGCACTACTAATGACTGCACACATAAGAATCCTTTCAGACTTGATATGCAAGAATTATAATGAATCAGATACAAGAGTATGAGCATGAGATGAGACATTCTTACGTCGTAACCAGCATCGTATCACAATCAGCAATTTGTTAGCGCTACATTGCTTGATTTGGCCGGACTTTAAATACATTAGGATCGCCTGTGTTTTCCTTCCAGTATCTGTGAGTAACTTCATATCATGAAGACATCAATGATATACTGTGTGCATTTCAACCACATATGTATATTTTTGAGTTACGATGATCAAATCTTCCCGAAATGTAATACGTTATTCAGTTATTACCCTTCTTGACATCTATTTATGGATTACAGTGTTCGCATTTGTTATATTTTGAGTACACTGTTGGCATCATTCTTGGAATCTCTGCATAACATCTGGTGTAATGACTCTGACCACACTACACAACACCTTGATTTTATACATTAAACGTTTCTGTGATTACATAACACACCACCTAACTTGAAATGAAGGAATGTCTTCATTTGCATGAGGTTTGGCTGAGAGCCTCAAGCTGGAATTTACTTCGGCACCAACAAATTCTTGCCTTGTATGGTGATGCCGTGGCGGTACGCCCTTAGGCGGGACTACAAGTACCACAATAATTAGAGTTGCTATCATTCCACGCAAGAATGAGATGTATTGCACTAAACGCCAGACAAGAATAGCATCAATTGAGACAACAGCTCCCCTGTAGAATGAGATGGATTGAGCTAAATGGCGAGGCAATCATAACATCACAACAAAATTGAGGAAAACGTTTCCGTACGATGATCTTAACATAGTTATCGCTCTGAAGTGCCGACAATCAATATTACACTTGTGACTTGAAAGTGCTCGCACGATCACTATATTACTCCCACTTTCATAGAGTGAACACGAGCACGATCACTATATTACTCCCACTTTCATAGAGTGAACACGAGCGCGATCACTATATTACTCCCACTTTCATAGAGTGAACACGAGCGCGATCACTATATTACTCCCACCTTCATAGAGTGAACACGAGCGCGATCATGACCACAGCCATTACATGGTTGTTCTTCCATTACCTTGCAGAAAACACAAAAATAATGAATATTTATTCCATGAGCTGAATTTCTTTATTTGAAGGAGAAAATAACTTAGAACTCTGATGTGAAAAATGAGAGGTGTTTTCCCGGTGGTGTGAGATGTCTTCATGAAAACTCGAAGTAATACGGTAATATTAGGACGACCCATTAGTGATATGTAGAAAAAAATAAGGTAATATTATATTCAGGAGAGTAGAGTGAAGCAGAGGCCCCTCATTAGCGTGAATTACAAGTCCCTCGTAACTCAAAACAGCAAGTGTGACCACCACACTGACGCAAGGCCACAGCGCGGTGAGCATCACAGACGTACCCAACGACCTCCATTCAGTAAGGTAAACTTGGAGCTAGTAATGTTGGGACGATTTTTATTTACACAGTATATTTTTTTTGAGAGAGAGAGATCTGAAACTTAGAAAACTGATATTTTCAGGAACTGATATTTAAGAAAGAAGAGTATGAATAAATGATAGAATTTGACAAAGTAACGGCACAACTTAGACAGTCAGATGTCAGGTTCCAAAACTATGGACAGCAGAAACAACACATCAAACTCCGGAGACATCTTCCAGGATAGGAATTCGCAGGTGCAGAGAAATGTGTCCCAGCCTCAAACATTCAGGTGCAAATTGCGGCTAGGATATATGAGAGTGGCAGAGGCCTCAAAATGTCTACAATTCGAGAATTTATTTAATATCCTCAAAGAGAAAATTTCCGTCAGTAAAACGAATTGAAGAGGATAGCAAGAGCTTTCAAGAAGCTTAAGCAACGTTGCTATGGTCAACATGAGGAATGAAGCAGCTAGTTTCTCAAATTAATGGACACGGGATGAAACAGGAATAGTAGAGAAAAAATGGAAAATATGGATAACTAAGTAGTCAGTTAAGAAAAGATGGTGCAGTGTAGCCCTAAGATCCATCTACCTGACCAAGGGGCGTGGGAGAGGCAGGCAGGTAAGGTGCTTTGAGACTAGTTTCTCACTCTCGTCTTCCCCCTCTCCTCTCCCTCCAAAATGGTCTGAGCACGATTCTTATGACAGGCTTTGTGTAGCTAGATTTATGCACGTCAATACTTAACTAGTCATCATGAAAAGATATCATTCCTTAACTTCAAATGCATTCATAATACAAAATTTAAATTTCAGCATTACTGTTTCAGAGACATCGCCGTAGGAAGGAACTGGCTCCAAAGGTTACCTGACTTACTACCCCACAACCGCACATAAGGAAAGATCATTAAAGACAAGGACAGTAACAGGCAAAGCAAGGCATGTGAAAAAGGATCGAACTCAACCCAGCAAGCAAATATTAGCAGCTCCTTTGAACCATCCAACATCCCAGATTTAAATCAACGAAAAGGGTAGTGAGCTATCAACTATTAGCTGCAGAAAAGAAAAACAATGTCCTATTTGTCGATTTCTACTACACACAAGTTCTTTATTTCTTTTGTAAACAAGTTTCTACTTTCTCAAGGACGGGCAAATGTGTTCAAGGAAAATACAAGAGTCCCTCCATAGGATCAATTTGCAGTATTCACAAAATAAACATCACGTTCCTTGATTACTGACTCTCGAGCAATCGAGGAATTTGTAGCCACACACACACACTCAACTGTTATTATACACCTGTATTTACATGAGCAAGAAGGTTGAGCACTTACCGTCCTCCATGGTGGGGTCAGTAGAGCGGATCTCGGGCAGTCCAGCAGACAGATCGTAATCCCCGCCGACCTGAAACACAGACATCAAGTACATCATCACTGGGCTCAACAACACGTGGCTGGATTTAGTCTGCTGTAGCCTAAACAAACTAATGAAAAAAGGGAACAATATCGTTGGTGAAGTTCAAATTCACAGCTACGTTAAAGAATGTCAATTTTGTATTTCAACATCGTCATAATAAATTATATATATAACTTTGGAGAGCTTGTGATTGTGAACAATACAGCTATTAATTTTGTAGAACAGCTGCAACATTGAAATTATTTTTTCCTCCCATCTGATGACCGTTTTTGTGGTAATGAAAATACATTAAACACTTTCAATAACAATATCCAAACACGAAGCCAGCAAAACACAGATGTGGACAGCGAGCTACCTGTTCGTAGGTGACGAAGTCAGTAGGAGGAGCAGGAGAGCCGTTGCCGACCGCCCCGTTGCCGAAGCCGTCGTGGGGGTCAGCGGTGGTTGAGGAATCAGGGCTGAAGGGGTTGTAGTCTCCCCCAGGTTTGGTGGTTGGGGAGTCAGGATTGAAAGTAGTCACGTTGTTCGAGAATATCTCGTAGATGGTAGAGGGAGCGGCATCTTTCTTCATCAACCACGAGGGGTCCATCTCTCCCTCTGGGATCTGTAGGAATACAATATTCCTGCAACGACTCTGGCAGATGGTGAGCACGTACTCCTCTTGTGCTACTTCAAACTGAGTTTCATTAATGTTCAATATGTTCATTTGATACTATAAGCACACTTGACGCTACACAGACAGACAAACAAACAAGCAAACAAACAAGCAAACAAACAAACAAACAAACAAACAAACAAACAAACAAACATGCACAGCATCAGAGACTACATGGGACTGTCAGGTCTGGTCACTTTTTTCTTACTTACAAACTTTTAGAAATACAGAATTTGTTTACCACTCATGTTATCGGTGTGCTCGTAATGAAAAAAAGTTAACTCAAACAATTTTTTTCTTGAGAAAGGGCCTCGTAGACTTGATGATCTTTCTACGGTTAAACGACGAAATTAGAATTGACATTTACAAACATAAAAATTTCGAAGCTACCCAGCGAACTCTTTAGTTCATTGTCTCTCCAATGAACTCCTGTCTCATACACCACCCTGTGCTGTAGAGCTGGACAGAGCTGTGAGACACTGAGTTAAGAAACAAGAGCACACCTCTCCAGCCTCACGACGCGCTGCTTCCTCCTCCATGAGAGCGTCCACAGGTCTTAAGAAGACCACAACTGCAGTGATGTTGTCCTGGGAGCCTTGACGACGCGCCTGCTCCACCAAGCACCGACCTACGCCTTCGCAATCACCTGCAACCAACAAACACGTCACAGCAACTCATGTCTCTACGATAAACCAGATAGTTTACTCAACAGTAAAATATACTGTCCATATTTTTATTCCATGTTATAAAGATACGAATTACTTTCATCAAAAAAATTATTGCAACAGCCGTGATAAAAAGGTCGCCTTAAACTAGGAGTCCCATGACCCAGACAGAAAAATCAAAATAGAGTAAATCGAATGAATTTATCATATTAACGAAACATGAACAAACACAGGGGTCATGCTAAATGCACTAATTGAATACTCACAGAGATACTGCAGAGACACACGCTAGACTATTTGAATTTTAGCATAAAAATACAATACATTTGGTAAAATAATTTAGTTACAACTCTTGCTGAAACGAGAAAATATTAAACAACAAGTTAAAAGTAAATCAAAAGCGTCCTGAATTCCTCATACGCGCAATTAGAAAAAACTAGTTCACAATCTCTGAAGTAAAAATAGACTTCACAGTGAAAAAAATAAGAAACAAACTAAAGAAGAAATACTGTGTGTAGATCTTAACAAATAAGGTAACAAATAAAACCTACATATTGATGATGCCCAGCAATCTAAGCAGATCATTCTAGAGCCTCACGCACAGCAAAAAAGAAGGAGCTGTGGCGGCACCAGCAGGAGAGAGAAACGGGTTTCCAGGCCTGGCACCAACATCACCATCATCGCAGCCTACCTTAACGCACCTCTACTTCTACAAGCATGCCGGAGACAGGTACGCACCTAACTTTCGCAAGTACATGAATTTGAAATGAAGCAGTTCTACATGGCCATTTCCAGTAAAAAAATTGTCGTTATAGCTTGCACTGCGAAACGTTTTACTATACTTTGATATGAGACGCTAACATACAGCTACGGGTAACAAGATTAGAATTACGATAGACCAGCGATAGTTAACATAAATAAACAATTAGAGCAGACTCAATTTTTAAGAGAGCACAGGATGAGTGCGATAGAAACGCCCCAAATTAAATTTTTCACTTAGCGAGCTAGAAATTTGTGTCGCTGTACAGACAAAAATTATAGAAGGCGCCACCGCACTGGCTCTGGCAATGTCCTCACATTCTTTGAGTAAATAACTGCTGTAAGTGCTAACAGCCTACGAGTTTTTGGCAAAGGAAGTAAAGTGAACAAGTCGTGCCACTACTGAACAACAACAGCAAAAACACTCGAGAAAATGAGAAGACAAGTGAAGCAAGAGGCCAGACATAGGCAAGCGCAGCTTAGCACTGCAACAAGTAAACAAGCACAGCAAACAACTTGATGATCAGAACTTGGTGCTTTACGAGCTACAAGTTGATGCAAGAGCGGCATGAAGGATACAACGTGACCTGAGTATATGGAAAGATAATCTGATGCATCAACAAGCATGGACGAAGAACACGTTTTCTCGGAAAGACACCACACGGCGCATTAACAATCGTCTCAGCAGCGAGAATGAAGAGCAAGACAGCACTTGTTTTGTGTTAATTTGTAGTAACACAAACTCACAGTTCTAGCACATCAATATTTTATCACTTCTTAATTTCAAAAAACTCCTTGAAAATCATCCTTCCTTCATGAAAACACCGATTGCTGCAAACATAAAATAAATAAAATTAGGAAGAAATCAATAGCTTTTATAGTCGTTTTCTTAGAATTTCTCGTTCCAGTACTAATATAAACAATTTTCTCGCACCTCAAATCCTAAATATTCGTTGGAAAAGCCTAAATTATTTGATAAAAGAACGCGACGTAATCCACACCAAAATTTGTTAACAGTTTTATCCCAATGTAATTGAGCGGAGGGAAACAATGAATACTTGACTTGCACATGAAGCAGAACAGAACACATGAAACATCAGTGAAGTGGCAGTGAAGGGGTCGCTCTGTGCACGTGTGACGCTCCTGTACGGGTCCACGTCTGCTGCATGAGAGGTTCTCAAGCAGCTGCAGACACACCATACACTAGCTCTTCTATCTCTTCACACTTTCATGATCACTTTCCCAGTTCATGTCCAAAAATCCTCAAATTATTAAGTTTCGAGAGAAAACATAAAATGAGAATGTCAATTCGCATAATGTTAAAACTTGAATGTAAAAATAAAAAGAACACGTAGTCTAGCCTGGCTTCAACTAAAAGTGAAACAAATCAATTAAAACGTTCTTTTCTAACAAATTTACAAATTAAAAAATTCAAGGCACAGTTTGTTTATTCTGAACTGAAACCCCACGCTCTACATAGTTAAGTAGCAGAAAAAATCATAATTTTGTTCTCAATAAAAAATCGAGCGTTGAATAAGTACAGCCGATTTATTCATACCTAAAGTTCGCAAGTGAAGACATTACCTAATTCATGAACTATCAGTTATGTAAGAACAAGGCGCGATACAGAACAAGCAAAAAACTATAGTGATGCATGCTTTAGAATTTGACTGAGATTCAGACTCCTATGAACATAACAAGCATTCAAAGCAAGGGAGAAAAGATTAAAGAGTCACAAAAGGAGTGCACAGAGTCCGGTTTAAGCGAGGCGCATGGATGTGTGTCGGTGATCTCACACCACATGTCCGGCACCAACACGAGTTACACTCGAGTGTCCCTCATGGCTCTGAGCGCCCTCTCATATAAGGAGTGGCTGCAGCTGTTCACACTAATTACACTTACATCGCTCAAGCACACGGATTTTTAGCCTTAAGCACGAATATCATTGTTACGAAGTGATAAAACATTGGAGCAAGCATTTGTTCGTCACGAATAACAGCGGCGAGATGTGATAGCATATTCCCGCTCCAATTAGCACGCTCTACCGCGACGTTGATCTGTACAAACATTGTCAAACACATTACAGAAAGACGATTTAACTAGACAAATGTTTTTCGGCAACACAAATGATCAAATTGAGCAACGCATGTACATAAATATACAATCGAGATCAACGCAAATGAGTTAAACAACTATTATGAGTTAAACAACTATTATCATTATTAATTGACACTCGAGTGTCAAATTCTTGTACGGTATTGTAAGTAGATGCGGAGTGTGCAATACGAGCTGGTACAAGCTATGGCACCACACACAGTCCGGCAGACAGACAGCATGAGTCAGAGCTCGGACACAGCGCTGCTGAGCACGTCGCGACTGCAAGAAAGTTGGCTGAGCGATGCTGCCTTATGTGGTGGTGGCCTGGCTACCTCAGCCAACAGGTAGGCCACCGCACCATGAAAGTCTTCCAAGAAACTGGGCCGGGGCGGCACTACACAGTACTCAATTTGTACACCAGGACACAAGGGCTCAATTTACAGTTCAGTAACCTGAATAAATTACTTGGCGATACAATCAACTATGGCAGTAACGGTACAGTAGAAAGTATGGTGAAGTCTTTAGATCAGCGATTACTTCTCCGAATGAAAGTTTTTCTAGAATATCGGGGTATGAATAAATTTCATGCATTCGTTTAACTGAAGTAGATATCGAACACAGAACTAAATATGCGGAGTATAAACGTGTTTCTTTACTCCAAGCGCTGGCAGGAGAAGAAATGCAACAATACTGTACAATAATACTCTACAGCGAGCTCCGTGATTTTTAAGGTAGACTATGGCCGCGAGACTTTGGAAACCTGCGCACTACTGAACTCAAAAATATTCTTTACACTTTCAAGAATAAAGTGAAGAAAAATACCTACCGGAAGAAATCACGAGCACAATGTAAGATGAAAGCAGATATAGTATGTACACACACTTATTTTCTTGAACAAACGAAAGTTTCTAACGGGCATACGGGTACAAAGACCGAGAAAATAATGATACAATAAACGGAAATGGTTTCTAATTTTCACGACCTTCAGCAGACTGATATAAGACAACCAATTCCTGCATTTCTCTCTTTTTCTCCCAACGTCTGCCATAGACTCATTTAATTGTCTTGTCATTTGCACTAACGATGAAACAACGGGAGGAAGAGAAGGGGTGATGGGGAACAGGGGAGAAATCTAGGTACTGAGATTAAGATGGATTTCTGGATAACACGGTACGGGCGGACAGACGGTGGGGATGACGACACTGACGGATGAACGGCGGACACGCACAACCGCAAAACACCGGAAATGTGAAGGCTGGTGGACAGAGAACACGACAAAGCAGTCCCCTATCTTACCTCGTAGTAGAGCCTGTTTCAAATACTTGATCAATGTAAACATACTTAGTTGCCAACAAAATCATACTTCCCTTCTCTAATTTTATTTTCTATCATGACAAAATACACGTGTATTATTATCGAGTAAGAAAAATTTAAGTAAAATTCCCATGAAATACGCTATTAAAGAGAGCAAACGAAGAAGAAAGTCTGGCTACATCATTCACACAAGTTGAAATTAATGCTCTTCTAACATTATGTAATATATGAAGCCGTGGAGTAGAACGAGCTCACTCAATTGAAGTCAGCGAGAAGCTGGCACACAGCGACCTGATAGTTACACCCACGACCAGGCCCTCGCTTTGCCTCTTAAGTCCTGGAGGTCCAAGGTCTTCACATCAGCATTCAAATGCTCGAGACGAGAACACGAGAAGCCCATATAAGTCACCTGGAAACCTAAGACGGAGAGATAGACGTGATGCTACCCAGGGCACAGAGATCAAAAAACTATTCATGTAAAATGTTGAAGCATATAGAATTTAAAGCATATAAATTTTCATTTGATTGATCGACGTTACCACCTAGTCAAGATGAAGTGATGCTTCTTTCATTTCAATCTACCAATCTAAGAACTCATTTGCACAGATGACTGGTATCCTGACATGGAAGAACCTTCAGCTTTGAGAAAGTCCAGATTTACATAACGGAAACGAAAAAGCTAACCTGAATTTTGGGAGAAATTATGGCATATGAACTGTAGTTTGCTAAATTACAAGGAGCGAACACGCTGGACATCTTTCGAGGTGTCGGAAAAAATACACAGCTCGAGTACGTGACAAACGAACTGTTCATTCTAAACGTGAACGTTTCACACGTACAGTCAGTAACTCTTATTCTAAAATGTTTCATGTATGTCAGGTACAGTGCTATGACTGTGTCCAGCATGCAGGTAATTATGGTGTACCATATGAAGGATGAAAACTTTCAAGCAGCCACGCGTAACTAGAATACGTTTGCCACACACACAAAATGAAATGGAGCTATATTATAAGGAGAACCCTCGTAAAGCTGGACACACAAAGCATAGTAACGCCACATGGCAACTCGTGAAGTGGTGTGTGGCGCTCCATATGTGCTCAGGGCAGCTCACACGACGAGGCAGACGACTTCTCAACGCCACGCCCTCCTCAGCATCCATCAGGAAGAAAGCTACGCCACACAGCTCATCACACGCAATATGGTGAGCAGGCAAACACACTACACCCAGTGAGTGGTCAACAGAAACACGTGAGGAAAATATAACTATTAAAACTGCTTTCAGAGTGAATATCTAAAGAAGCGTGTGATGGCTGGACGCTAAAGAGCTTCACACCAGTCTTCTGATGTTAGGTAAAGTAGAACACCGTAACACAATAACTACTTAGTACGTAACTGAACCCATTTCCTCACAGAAGGCGCACGTGTACTAAATGTATGGATAATATGTGTGATCGTCCAGGGAATGAGTAGCAACCAACACGCATAGCCAACGCGCTGTGTAGTGTTAGTAGTTCTCTCGTAACCTTGTGTGGGTCTGGTGAGCCACAGACGCAGGTAGGTCTAGCATACAAGTTTCCTGTGCTGTGTTACACTGCGTTACAGCTTACAAAACTTGCACCTCAATTACAGAAGGAGTTATGGTGTGAGCAAAACAACTGTATTGAGCATAATCAAGAAATTTCAATTTTCCCTTATAACATGAAAGGTGGTTCTACTAATGAACGACACAAGCAGTGGACTTCAGTCGGCTCAATAAGTCACAATAAAACAAATATAAAAAGAAGAACATTTTCTGGTGTTTTTCTCACGGTAACCAACAATCAAAATGAAGTTCAGTACTTTAGCAACCAGGTGCCAACTAGGATTAAATTCCACCTCCTAGAACATCGAACGCACAAGCTTACAGCACAAAATTATTTTGAAATTTTAACGGAGAAGTTATTAGCTATTTCATTTTTATGTTACGTTCTGATTTTCAACTATAAGAAACCTAACATCGACTGCACCTGTACATCAATACCTACATTCCAATGAGCTGTGTTGGTAGCTGATGGTATGCTGAGCTCATACTAGATGCTCTACACTAGAGGGGATGTGACTCGGGTTACGGGGAAGAAGTGATCATAGGAGAGCTGGAGAGAGGGTGGAGTGAGAGAGGATGAGTCATAGCTAGTAGAGCACACAGAGCTGCTAGCTGTGAGACTGACGCAGCTGCTGAGTGTGACTGAGAACGCAACACTGCTAATTCAAGTAGTGTTTATACATGAAAACTGCTTTCAACTATTTCAGCTCAACGTGAAACTTGCGCACAAACACAAGCGTCAAGTGTGCAACATCTTTCAAGTTGAAAAAGTAGTAAAAAAGTTATGCTTTCAGAGCCTGGCAAGCAAACTGCGAGTGCTCTTCGATCTCTTAAGCTAGACGCTTCAATAACTGTTTTCCCTCACAAAACTACCACGTAACACGTATTTCTAGGCTGCAGCAAAAGTAAAGGCACGAACACTTGCTTTGCTTTGTTGGTTTATTTTCGCCTTCCTGGGGGGCCCAAGTCTACACAACACAAGCCCTCATCCAAACGCACGTAATCCACATGGAAGTTGGGACTTGAGGCTATTATCAGTATGTCATAGCTGAATCTATTACTTCTGATTCCCTACATGACCTAATAATAACAGATACGTGCATGAAACAATTTCTTCATATGTGAAGTTACGGAAACTCAGACCCTTAATGCATCTGGAGGATGTTACAACCGAGCTGCTCTTCATACTTACAGCATTCAGCAAAATTCCAGTTATAATTAAAAAAGTAAAATAAAAACTCACTCATCTGCAAATTCAGAATTGAATCACGCGTAGAACATTTCGATGCTAGATTGCTTATGTTTTATTCTAATGATCGTAATTGCGATTAAAGTGAGTAGAAACTATGAGAGAAACTACAAACCAACTGCGTTTGTTCCTCCGTTAAAAGAAGGTGTTAAATAGAGTTAAAATAATGATTTTAATTGTTTAGCGTTGACACAAATATATTCCGTACAGAGCAAGCAAGAAAAAACAGGAGGAAAAGAAGCGCAGCACGAGTATGACTCATGAATGAGACTCGATACCTCAAGTAGATAAGAGATGCAACGTTATCAATGACATCACAACACCACATAAAATTGTGTGCATGCCTTGGTTACAAGAGAAAAAGAGAAAATTATCCTTCCTTTAACGATTTCAGTATTGCCAACACGATAAGAAGCAGTCTAACTTCTACCCAACAAACCTTGAGTGACCGCGAGAAAAATGACTGTACATTGTAGAACATGAAATTCATGATCGACTGGACATCACAGTCCTTACTGGGCTAGATACACGAGTACAACAGCAGTAAATAATATATTTTGCATTACTCTGTCCCCAGCAAGGTAGGAGCAGTTTGTTTACAGAGGTGGAGGTGGGGAGCGATTGTTTTGGGGACGAAGGGACGCCCCGACACAGTGGGCCTTTGTGGGGATTATCGTAACTGCTTCCTGGTCTACTCTGCACAAGCTCTGTATCCCTAGAGCGGAGGTGCTCACACTTTTACAGCAGCCTAAGCTAAACTTTACTTGTTCGCTACCGAGCAAATTTCCATAAAATAAGAAAATATACAAACCCCGGCATAAAGACGCGCGTCAGGAACACAGTGAGCTGATGAAGTGAATACGACAGTAGGCTATTGTGTAGTCAACGTTTAATGATGAATACCTATTGTACAACGGGAAAACAACTATTTAAAATTCAATTTAAAGAGTAATCTTCGTTAATATTTTAATTAGACACCCAGAGATGGGAACTTCTTCGCTTAACTTTCAAATGGTTTGAGTATCTAGAAGACAGGCAGTTTGAGGTCCCAAGAAACAAAGTACGAGGTCTATTGTTACGTGTAGTTACTCCAGAAACACGAAAGAAAGAAATATATTCAGCATAGTTGAAAAATAACAGCATGGATACAAGAGGAACTTAACTCATTATTCAGCGGATGTGCATCTAACTACGCAGCATAAACCAATAAAGATGCAGCGCAGCTGGTGCCGACGAACATCACAGAGACAGAACCACCTAACAAGCGTGCCCATCTTTGTGCACTCAAATCAGTTCGTTCCGTTGCAACTGTGTTCAAAAAATAATAGCCAGAAAGCATTGAAAAATTGTTCAAATAAGTAGACCAAACTGATGAAAACTTACTGGTGCATCAGTTTTGTATCAACAAAACGTGTGCACTACTTCATACTATACATTTAATTTGAAAGCAGCTGCTGTGAGCAAGCAGGAATATCCGGCCCAGTACATAATGGCAAACCAAAAACGGAGAACGTGTCTTGGAGAGAGTGGCATGGGCAGAAAAGCGAAGCGCTTTTCTTGGCAAAACAGAACTGATTTGTGCCGCTACCAAGACAATCCTCCTACGTCGAATAGAACTCGAGACCATACAAGCACAACTCAAGTGGGAAGTCCGGATTGAATTCGAATTGATTTGCACTCTTGGTGGTCGCCAATCTAAGTGTGATCACACGACCTGGAGACTCACACGACCAACAGCACACACAATCCCACTCGTGTTCAGGCACTCGACACTCAGAGGCCCATCATAGGTACGAGGCAGCTACAGGGGATCAAACTCTCAAATGGCAGCTAAAGAACTTCCAAGTTAAAATGATTTATTTTTCAAATAAACAAAAGAACATCAAAATGAATGCAAAAATGAATGCACAATATTGTAGCAGAAAATATGGAAAACGATGGGGCCCAACCCTTGACCTGGAGTTTACAAGAAACTCCCTCCATTCCTAGAGCCTAACACCACCAGGCAGCTGCTCCTAACTTAGGCCTCAGACATCCGTCATGACTGCTGGGACTGACAGACGATGTGGTGGAGGCTCTCCTGCACCGGCTGTAACAGCTGTGGCAGCCATAACAGCTGTGACAGCCGTAACAGCTCGCGCTACAGCTGAGCAGAAAGAAGCATGCTAACGGTCACTCAAGGATACAGGAGTGTGGAACAAGCGTCAATCCATCACAAAGCTTTCCACCTCCACTCACCCACCAGCACCCAGCAGGTAACCGGTGACGTAAAGTCTTCAACATCGGAGCTGCTGTCGCTTTTTTATGGGCACGTTAATTATATTTAGTGATAATACTACAAATTGTTCAGAAATGTGCTCTATATGTCTAATGAATTGCAAGGCCTAGGGCTACTTTTCAGAACTACAAAATGTTTGAACTATTCCTGCATAAATGCTATTTGTAGGTTTACAGCCAAGAGCGACATAACAGCTTACTCTTCAGTGATTGAAATTATTTATGGCAAACAGTCACTTTTGACGAAAGTGTTGTTTGCATACCGGTCGTATTCATGGTATCTGCATCAGTCCAAAATGTTACACCTGCTTTCGTCTCGTGTTCTCTAGTGCTGCAAGCCTCAACTAACAAATAAGAAAACGCTTTTCTTAAACACGTTGCCTCCGATTGCCTGATTGGTGTAAAACTTCACTTTGTACGCTTAGTCACTAGAAGGACCTGAAAAAATTACAGAACCTAACCTTAGTGGTACACATACGTACCACTTCGGAGTCAACGTGTTAAGATCCAAGGAATGCCAACAACTGAAGTGGTACAAGCACAAACCGAGCGTTGGAGTGTTGAGTTAGAAGTCATCCTGTAGCACGTGGAGCAACTAGTCGTGTAGCAGCAGGAGTACTGCTCTCCTACCTCGCTGTCCAGAACACGTAACACAATTCTCACATTAGTGCAAGTGGACAGTTGCTAGGGGAGAGCTGTGCACGCGGTATTTAGGGAAGAACAGCGACGCTTTATTTGTTCCTGCAAACACAGCAGGTTCTGAGACAATGTAGAGCGTACGACAGAGTCTAGACATGAAGCTGAATATTCACAACGAATATGAACAGCGTTCCTATGTTCATGTACTACTACGCATACGTTCTTGCAACAGAACTTCAAAACGGTCTTACGTTACGAAATGCTGAGATACACACGAAGAGAAAGATCGTCGCCAATGAAGTTGAGACGCTTTCAACACACAGAAGCAGTACTTTACTGAAACGACCAATCAAATTACTCATAAGTGTGACTGATCCAAATATTTCAAAAGTAGACTTCAAGCTGAAATTAACGACGCTGTGAATCATATCTTATAAACAAAATGTAGATAATAATTTGAAATAAATGTCTGAAAATTTTAAAAAGCTTTTAAGCAGTACAATGCTTACAATGCAGGAATGTGATGAATGAGCACACCTGCGCAGACGGAAGAGCTTCTGAGAAAAAGAGGAAACCAGCGAGGAAGCAAGGAAAGAAGGCAAGCATTGCAGTCACAAGAGGATGAGAGAAGAAGCAACCGCCAGCACCGTCGCTTCCTTGTGTAGGGCCGCCCTGAAGCAAGCACTGCACGCAGTCGTCAGGTGCTGCAAGCAAAACCAAAAACAAGTGATGCGAAGGGCAAGTGAAAGTGAAGGAATGAGACAATACAATTCCATCAGCAGCACAACCACACAGCTGCACAAACGTCTTCATTGCATCCACCTCAGCTGCAGCGAGCGTCGAAATAATGTACTGAAGAGCATGTAAAAATTAGCAAAATTCTACTAGCAATGCCAGCAAGGTGATCTGGTAATAAATTAAGCTCTGTTGCTTGGTATTTTAGACGTCGAGATTTCGTGTATTTATTTTCAAGCAAAACTACCTGAGGTGAATTCAAGCGACTAGTTAGGAGAAACATCGTGGTGGGAGGGAGAAGCCTTCCTAGTACCATCGCTGCCCTCAAAGTATTGGGAGTTGAAGAGTGCAATTTATGAGTAAACTTCACAAGGGAAGTTTGAGCTTGAGGCAGTACACGGCTTGCCGGATTCCATACACAAACTCCACATTAAAACCAAGTCGAGGCTTGGGAGTCAACCAAGAACGTCATTGTTACGCAATTACCAAAACAACGTAAATCAAAGAAATATTTGGCTATCAACAACAGATAAAAGACGAGTACTTACAACACAAGGAAAACCTAACAAAAGACAAACGAGCGACGGAACAAAATTGCGAGAACAACCATGCCATAAAGTTGTATGAATCGTCAATAAAATACAACTGAAATTTGCCGGCAGACGTCAAGTTTCCTTCGACAATGAAAGCCAAAGCGGAAATGATCGGAAGTTGTGGAGGTCTTGAGATCCAAACTCACAACACAGTCCTAGGTGCAGACTAGGGCCAAGGATATAGCAGGTCTCACTTTCCCTCCTTGATTTCAGTTGCCTGCTGCTCTTTTGAAAGGCAAGACTCGAGGGTAAACTAAGCACTCTTTCTCATCGCTCAACACGCGCGAGAGACCTCGCTGAATAATGACATTTTCGTGACACGAGTGTGCGCCGTACAAATGTGCCTAACACGAGTGTGCGCCGAACAAATGTGCCTAACACGAGTGTGCGCCGCACAAATGTGCCTAACACGAGTGTGCGCCACACAAATGTGCCTAAGACGAGTGTGCGCCGAACAAATGTGCCTAACACGAGTGTGCGCCACACAAATGTGCCTAACACGAGTGTGCGCCACATTGACAGCAAACGACTTCAGTATCGCAGGATTCCAAGTTTCGACAAGCAGAACAGACCTTGCAACACGCCAAAGCTCAGTAAAGTTCAAATTAGCTTTATTATCAAGTTTATATTTACAAATCAATTTTCATCTAACCTCAAATTGCAGGATCCTCCAACAGATATGCATGGAAGTACCTACAGTGCACATGCAGACGACGGGGACTAGAGATAAATACATTAGAAACATGAGCGTAAACATTCTATAATACAGTAATGTGTATCACTCTATAACAGAGTAATGTGTATCACTCTATAATACAGTAATGTGTATCACTCTATAACAGAGTAATGTGTATCACTCTATAACAGAGTAATATGTATCACTCTATAACAGAGTAATGTGTATCACTCTATAACAGAGTAATGTGTATCACTCTATAACAGAGTAATGTGTATCACTCTATAACAGAGTAATGTGTATCACTCTATAATACAGTAATGTGTATCACTCTATAATACAGTAATGTGTATCACTCTATAATACAGTAATGTGTATCACTCTATAATACAGTAATGTGTATCACTCTATAACAGAGTAATGTGTATCACTCTATAATACAGTAATGTGTATCACTCTATAATACAGTAATGTGTATCACTCTATAACAGAGTAATGTGTATCACTCTATAATACAGTAATGTGTATCACTCTATAATACAGTAATGTGTATCACTCTATAATACAGTAATGTGTATCACTCTATAATACAGTAATGTGTATCACTCTATAATACAGTAATGTGTATCACTCTATAATACAGTACTGTGTATCACTCTATAATACAGTAATTGGCTTCAAATTGCATGCGAATCCACGGCTGCATAATGTCATGGAAATGAGGGAAATTTCACAACAAATGCAGATAAAATACTAGAACAGGAGCATCGGGGCACAATACTCGGAATGATAACAGAAAACAAGTTACAACACCGACTTCAGCATCCAAACTTGACTGATGTTGAGTGTAAGAGCGTCAATGCGACATCATGTCACTAGTGTCTTCATGGTATGTGAAATTATGACACATTCTATTTGTGTGGCCTCATGGACGAGAATGAGCTTAAAAAAAAGTGTTAACGAATGTGCATTGATATTTACGCGTTTGCAGGAGTAAACTAAATGGTGGAAAAGCAAGAGTTATGGGACTGTTTACAAGAGTATTTCAATAAATTGAAGACCAGCCAACACATTAAGAAAAACTACTCCTTCATATAAATAGATGGGAGTGACAGCAATGAACGGGAAATGACGCAGGCAGTGACGAGGTGCTGCTTCTTAATAATCAGAAATTATTTCCTGAGCACAAAACATGTAAGGGCAATGCGTGTGAGTGAAGGTATCATGTATACGTCAATGACATCACCAACACTCGTATCTTTGCTACCGTACGTCTGAGCTAAACAAAGCAAATGCTTCCAGCCATTGAAGCTTCCCCTCACTCTCTCAGGACCTCCCTCTAACTCTGAGCATTGTATTGTAGTTTTATCTTGGATTCCCCAGCGTTGGTGGCTGGTAGCGGCTCATGTGAACGCTAGTGGAGCTTTCAATACCTCATCTCGTTGCAAGAAAAACTGAAATGAAGCCTGGTCTCACGCCATGAGCAGCACAACGCTCTCTCTAGCAAATGTCACCTCCACGTTTCCTTAGTGATCACGTAGAAGCTGACAGTCTCACGAGCATCATCCTCCTCAAGTATGAATTGATGAGCAATGGACGACGTGTGAGCAGCAATTCTGCATCCTAGGCCACACACTACAATCACATGACGCTGCTCAGGAGAACACAACACTTGCAGTCTGTTGCTGCTGCCCCAAGGCTCTTACTTCCTTCACAACAGAGCAAGAATGTTTTCCTGCTTGAAGAAGAAGTCTCAGCACGCACTTCTATTTATACCTTCAATTCCCCTCCGAACTTAAGGCAGAACCAACCAAATATTAAATCAAAAATGAATTAACACCAAATTAGAAAATAAATGGTGCAAGTACCAAGTTTGATATTAAAAAGGGACTGATCCAGTTCAAGTTTCCCTTAGGTTTTCTTAAGATTTAAACTTCGCACCGAGCAGCTGTTTAAAATTAACTCTTACATCTAAACAAAGTTCAACGAGAGGCGTCTCAAAAAGTGACATCTGAAACAGCAATTATTCTCTAAATTTTCTCACGTTTGACACCATGAATAAAGATAGATGCTAAGGAATGCACGTGAAGGCAAAATGAACGAGACGGAATAAAGTGGCTAGATTCTGTGCCAAATTCTATTCTAATTCACAGAGAAACACAAATAAAGAAAACCGTGTCGGCGTTCAAAAAAATTGATTTGTATTTTAAGCACTTGCGTTAATTGAAATGAGTATACTAATTGAGGAGCAACAATAACAATAACTCACACCACCACACTTTGATAACGCTAATTAAGCATGTGTTTACTTAAGTAATTCGAGTTATTTATTGAACCATCCCTTCTTGTCTCCACACCTCCGCCTAAACAAATCCTGCCTGCCGCCTTCAGCAGCG
>VCRD01003885.1:7454-19381 GCA_006783055.1 Trinorchestia longiramus
GCCATGAAGCGAGAGATAGGGGGGACTTGGGAACTAGATCTCATCGACGATGTAGGGTGTTGGGAAACGCATCTAAGTCTAGGCCTCTAGGGCATATGGGAAATTAGGGGCACCGTAATAAGAGGGAAATTTAGCGGCATTTTAAAGTGTTTCATCGTGTGTGTTAAGCATTGTAGCCATCATCAACGGCGCATCTCCTGTGTAAGAGCAAGTTTAATGTTATTATTTTCTATGTGATCGAGGTTAGCGACAAGGTAAATTTCGTAAATTGATTTGTACGCTATTTAATTAATTTGTTCCGTATGCACATTTAATTGTTCAATTATTAAGTATGCAATTTATCCATTAATAATGCACTGTTTAATAGGATATCATGTTGTGGATTATATGTCAAAATGTGGTAGATAACTTCCATTTCCCATCTCGTGAATTTACAATAGCATATATTAAATCTTTTGTGCGTATCATTACCCTCATCTTGCCATTGAAAGGAAGTACTGGGAATACCTTTTAACATATCATGTATTCAGAGGATTAGAGTCCCTCTAGTGCGGTTGCGTGTGTGTGTGGTTGCATTTAATTAATTGTGTTAATTACAAGTATTAATTGAAATATGGTAGTAGGACAGCATGCAGAAGACCCGTGTATTGAACCAGGATTACGTAAATGATGAGAGAGAAAAGAACTCATCAACAATCAATCATCATGCAATTGACAGTAGGCAGATAAACTTTTACCTTTTATATGCATTAAATCAATCACTTATAAATAAATGAGACATGTCATTATATGCACCCAAAACATTAATTAATTGTGGTAAAAACACGTACCGCCACAATGCACCTCACTGCAAAGTCCACCAGTTTGATGCACCACACTGCCCAGTTTGATGCACTATACTGCAAGGGTTTGATGCACCGCACTGCAAGGCGCACCAGTTTGATGCACCACACTGCAAGGTGCACCAGTTTGATGCATCACATTGCAAGGTGCACCAGTTTGATGCACCACACTGCAAGGTGCACCAGTTTGATGTAGCACACTGCAAGGTGCACCAGTTTGATGCACCACACTGCAAGGTGCACCAGTTTGATGCACCACACTGCAAGGTGCACCAGTTTGATGCACTCTAGCACGCCTGATGTCAGCAGGTGCCAGTTAGAGCAGTTCAGAGGCGCCATAGCAGCGGCTGACAGCGTGGCCGTGCTGTCGTCTGTTGCTGTGTCATCGTCAGAGCTCAGGGTGCACCTGCTGACGCCGCTGTCACTCAGCGCCCTGCAGGGGCGGTGTGGACTTCTAGGTGAGTCATGGTGTGTCTAGGTGCGTCTGTGTGAGTTTAGGTGTACCTAGGTGAGTCCATGTGATCTTAGGTGAGTATAGGTGATTTCACGTGAGCTTAGGTAAGTATAGGTGAGTTCATGTGATCTTAGGTGAGTATAGGCGAGCTCACGTGAGTTTAGGTGAGTATAGGTAAGACCATGCAAAATTAAGTAATTAAAAATGAGTCCATGTGAGCTTAAGGAAGTATCACTGAGTGCAGATGAGTCCATGCGAGTATAAGTGCACGTAGGTGAGTATAAGTGTACGTAGGTGAGTATAAGTGCACGTAGGTGAGTATAAGTGCACGTAGATGAGTATAAGTGCACGTAGGTGAGTATAAGGGCACGTAGGTGAGTATAGGTTTGTCTATGAGAAATTAGGTGCACCTAGGTGGGTATAGGCGCGTATACATAAGTTTCGGTGCACCTAAGTCAGTATAGGTGCACCTGTAAAAGTATCGGTGCATCTAGATGAGTTTAGGTGAACCTAGGTGAGTATAGGTGCGAGAGTCTAGGTGAGTGACACGGGCGCAATACTTCACCGGGCTGACGATCGTTAAGCATGAAAATAATAAAATAATTATAAAAAAATACCACACAAAAAGAAGCCGCTTTAAAACGGTATATTACGTACAAAAATAGTGGCTTCTCAGTTCTCTTGCACCCGTTATTTTGTAGTGATGCCGTACAAGCGCAAGACCCACTCACTTCTACAGCCTGGCTCTCATAAAAAATCGTTCAGCCTGTACGAGGACTGGAACCTTGCATGAGTGAAAGCGGTCGCTCAGTCGACACACTTATCCACTCTGTCATCAGGAAGCCTCCACAGGATGAAGATCATCTCGAAGTAATCAAAGAAGGTAATACAACCAATACCACCAAGAAACAATACCACCAACATCATAAACAACCAACACCACCAAGAAGCAATACCACCAAGAAGCAATACCACCAATAAACAATACCACCAATAAACAATACCACCAAGAAACAATACCACCAATACAATAAACAATAACTTTAATTATTATTGTCGTTTGTTTAGAAGTGTACGTGCGCGCCTTTGAAGCTGCTGATGGAGGTGTGTGGCCCCTGCCTGCCCAGCCCCGACTGTACCTGACGGTGACAGATGTCCAGCGGGGGACATGGAGAGATGTGGTCCACACGGTGCAGGCTTATGCACCACATGGCAACAGGTCAGTCTGTTCTCACACGGCAATATGTCAGTAGATAACAGTAGTACGTAACAGAAAAGTCATATGTATTTTTTCCATTATTGTTATTATTAGGTGAGGTTCATGAATACAATATAAGACGGGCTTATTAATTTTGACACTGGATCTCTCAGGCCCACTTCGCTGTTATAGACCAGAGTTAAAATAATTTGAACATTCCAATGTTGTATGTACCTCGTAGCCAAGTAGTCTAAGGGTCTAAGGCATGTGTGTAAGGGATGAATACCTCTAGCAGCGTAGGTTCGAACCCTCCCGCTAGTTTTTTTCTTTTGTGTCATATCGGCATCTCGGGTCCCGCACAGTACAGTAAAGAAAAGTAAGAGCACATGGGGGGTTGGCAATGACCACGCAAACGACGTTTTTCAGGTGATGACGTCATCCATGACGTGAATTAGACAAGGCGCTGATTGGTCTTTTTCTTGAAAAGCGGGAAGCACAGTACAGTAAAGACTAGCAGGAGCGCTTGCAAATACAACGTCATGGAATTATGTGACGTCTCAGTGACGTACATGCAAGTCAACCAATCATGGCCCACAAGTGGCCCTATTGGCTCACAAGTCAGGCGAATGTCACTTTGTCAAATTTATGCTGATTTCAAAGCAATAAAAAACAATGGGAAACATCTTGAAACAATGATCTAATGCTGGTCGGCGCATTTGCCACTACATAAATACATATAATTTAGATAAGAATTACGAGATGTAATAAAGTGCAGACATAGAATTAAACAAACAATGCCCATGCGCATAAAAAATTATTAGGAATATCTTATTTTTCTCTTTAATTTGATTGTAGCTCCACTTCTACCATTGAAATTCCATTTTCATACCCACAATGGTACTATTGAATAAAATACTCTGGGATGCTCTGAGTGCACTCATTTCATGCATAATAGAAGGTGCAAAAAATAAATTCATTAGTCGTGATATTCGCCATGAGAATACGATGAATTAAGCCAAAAAATTACAATTTTCACATGACAGAGAAGTGTGTAATTTTCTAGATCGAGTTACACAGAAAGGAGTTTTAGTCCAACAAGTTGAATTCTGTCATTTTTCAATTATTTTTCTTTCAAACTACGTAACAAAAAGTGATATGCATTTGTTCCATAAATGTTATTATTGGGTGAGGTTCATGTATACAATATTAGACGGGCTTGTTAATTTTGACATTGAACTTCCCAGGCCCACTTCGTTGTTCTAGTGTTAAATTGGTTGAAAAGTCGCGTATAATTGCGGGTGTCGTGGCCGAGTGGTTAGAGTAATAGGTTTATGGTTGGGAGTTCTCAGCTACGGAGGTTCAAACCCAGCCGTGAGGGTTTTTATTTTGTGTCATATCAGCATTTGCCACCCCGCCCCTCCAAAAAAATGACCAATCAGCGCCTAGGCAATCACCACGTCATGGATGACGTTCCCGCCTGAAAACCGTCGTTAGGGTGGTCATTGCCAGCCCCCCATGTGCTTCTACTTTTCTTTACTGTACTGTGTCTACAACTGTGTGAGGCCACAATACAGTAAAGAATAGTAGAATCACATGCAGGGGGATGGCAATGACCACCCCTCCGGCGTATCAACGTCACTATTTTCAGTCGGTGACGTCACACTACAGTAAAGAAAAGTAAAAGCACATGGGGGGTTGGCAATTACCACTCCAAAGACGGTTTTCAGGCAGTAATATCATCCATGACGTGTAAACTGCCTAGGCGCTGATTGGTCAATTTTTTTGTAAGGCTGGAAGCCAGATGCAGATATGACACAAAAGAAACGCTGACCGGGGGAATAGAACCTTCACCGTTAACGGAATCCGTGTGTGTACACAAGCATTACACCACTCGGCCACGAGGTTCAAGCTTCACTAAGGCGTTCAAATCATTTTCATTCTAGAACGAAGTGGGCCTCGGAGGTTCGATGTCAAAATTAACAAGCCCGTCTAATATTGTATTCATGAACCTCACTTAATAATAACATTTATGGAACAAATACATATGACTTTTCTGTTACGTAGTTTGAAAGAAAAATAATTGAAAAATGACAGAATTCAACTTGTTGGACTGAAACTTCTTTCTGTGTTACTCGATCCAGAAAATTATACACTTCTCTGTAATGTGAAAATTATAATTTTTTGTTTTTAATTTTTCGTATTCTCATAGCGAATACCACGACTAATGAAGTTATTTTTGCACCTTCTACTATGCATGAACTGAGTGCACTTGGAGCATCCCAGAGTATCTTTATCAACAGTATCGTTGTATGAAAATGGAATTTCAATAGTAGAAGCGGAGCTACATGAAAATGAAAAAGAAAAATAAGATATTCTTATTAATTTTCTATGCTCATTTGCATTGTTCGTTTAAGTCTATCGTTGCACTTTGTTACATCTCGTAATTCTTATCTAAATTATATGTATTTATGTAGTAGCAAATGCGCCGACCAGCATTAGACAATTATTTCAAGATGTTTCTCATTGTTTTTAATGCCTTGAAATAAAAAAACAGCATAAATAAACTCTCCAGCCAGAACACACCATGGTAGTGGACAGTGGTGGCCAGAACACACCATGGTAGTGGACAGTGGTGGCCAGAACACACCATGGTAGTGGACAGTGGTGTGCAGAACACACCATGGTAGTGGACAATGTTGGCCAGAACACACCAAAGGTAGTGGACAGTGGTGGCCAGAACACACCAATGGTAGTGGACAGTGGTGGCCAGAACACAGCAATGGTAGTGGACAGTGGTGGCCAGAACACACGATGGTAGTGGACAGTGGTGGCCAAAACACACCATGGTATGGACAGTGGTGGCCAGAACACACCAAAGGTAGTGGACAGTGGTGGCCAGAACACACCAAAGGTAGTGGACAGTGGTGGCCAGGAAAAAGTAGTGGACAGTTGTGGTGTGTGGTTAAGCTGATAATTCTATACTCCCCCATCAGGTATGGAGGCATACTGTTGCAGCCGTGCCACATGGACGAGGGTGAGCTGGACAGGACGGTGGCAGCCCTCCAGCAGCGGGGCATCAGGACGCCGCATACTGGCACCACCTGCTGGTGGAAGGGGGGGTACGTATCAGTGATACTGTGATTTTTGTTCCAATGAATTCCTGGTGTAATATTCACTGAATTAATAGTAACAGTATTTGTTTATTCTTTATAATGAAAGTTGTCGTGCATTTACTTATTCATTTAATTTTTATTATATTTCCTGTCCTCCTCACTGTAGTATTAGATAAGGGAAATTAATTACTAAAGAACTGAAATAAGGTCATGATACACAATAGTTCCCTGACTCATGGTACACAATAGTTCCCTGACTCATGGTACACAATAGTTACCTGACTCATGGTACACAATAGTTACCTGACTCATGGTACACAATAGTTCCCTGACTCATGAAACACAATGCTCACATGAATCATGGTACACAATAGTTACATGACTCATGGTACACCATAGTTACATGACTCATGGTACACAATAGTTACATGACTCATGGTACACAATAGTTACATGACTCATGGTACACAATAGTTACATGACTCATGGTACACAATAGTTACATGACTCATGGTACACAATAGTTATATGACTCATGGTACACAATAGTTACATACCTCATGGTACACAATAGTTACATGACTCATGGTACACAATAGTTACATGACTGATGGTACACAATAGTTGCCTGACTTTTGGTACACAATGCTTAGATGACTCATGGTACACAATAGTTACATGACTCATGGTACACAATGTTTAGCTGACTCATGGTACACAATAGTTACATGACTCATTATACACAATAGTTATATGACTCATGGTACACAATAGTTACATTACTCATGGTACACAATAGTTACATGACTCATGGTACACAATAGTTACATGACTTATGATACACAATAGTTGCCTGACTCATGGTACACAATGCTCACATGACTCAAGGTACACAATAGTCACATGACTCATGGTACACAATAGTTACATGACTCATCATACACAATTACATGACTAATGGTACACCATAGTTACATGACTCATGGTCCACAATAGTTACCTGACTCATGGTACACAATGCTTACATGACTCATGGTACACAATAGTTACATGACTCATGGTACACAATAGTTACATGACTCATGGTACACAATAGTTTCCTGACTCATGGTACACAATAGTTACATGACTCATGGCACACAATAGTTACATGACTTATGGTACACAATAGTTTTTTGACTCATGGTACACAATAGTTACATGACTCACGGTACACAATAATTACATACGCGTGGTAACTATACCTATATTACTCCTGGTACCTATTAATTACATGGCAAGTGGTGGAAAATAATGTGACTTTTGATTCACATAATTGTGACTTATAGTATGTACACAATATCTATGACTCACTGTACTGTACTCACTGTACACTGCACTGCTTCACTGTATTGCATCTGGTAATGTTGCTATATTACAGTACAATGTCGCTACAATAGGCGCACTGCATTGTATTTTGTTTGTGTGATGGTTCCTCAGTGCTCACCGAGTCCCTTCTTCCTGTCAGGCCTGGTGATGGTGATGTTTATGTCCTCTACATCACGGACGACCTCCCAGAGAAACTGCAGCTCCTGAAGTGAGACTACCACGTGACACCTGTTGCTAGACGCGGGCACCTGACGCTGGTCTAGCAATATTATTTATTTACGCTCAAAATTTAATGTTTTTATTTTCCAAAATGGCTGCTTCTGTATTGAACTAGTGGACGATGCTCCGAGTCATGGGATGGAAAGGCGCTTGTAAATAAAGAGATTGAAGCTAAAGCAATGGATTGTAGTTGACCTGTTTAATGGTGTTTGGTACCAACGATACCTAATTTTATTCATATATAAAATGATCCATATATTTTTCATGGGCACCTTGCATAGACTGTACGAATATACTTCCGTACATTTTGCTTGTGTTTTCAGCCCTCCTCATGAATATAATATTTATTAATGTACTGTTCATGTAATGTAATTTTATACATTTATTTAATGTTTCTATTCATAATGAAGCACCCCAGACAGGCTGGAACATTGGCTTACGAGGACAGTACTTGCTGAGGTTGTAACTCTTGTTAGCCCGTGTGGGGCGGGTTGTCTACACCCACACGCATGCAAACGAACACTGGACGCAATTGAGCTTGCATGCAACTCTGCTGTAGTGACAGAAAGTACATGTTCGTGTCCCGCAATTCAGACGGAAACACGGTGATGCTTGCGCAATTGTCGTTCGTGCAGTGTGTGTTGCATTTCAGGTGTCTCAGTACACAGGGTGTCCCAGTATACAGGGTGTCCCAGTATACTGGGTGTTCCAGTATACAGGGTGTTCCAGTATACAAGATGTCCCAGTATACAGGGTCATATATCGAGGCAATCATGAGATTTATGAAATATGCATAGGTTCCATATATCGGGGTGATGTGTAAATTGTATGTATCGACAGCTACATTAGATGTGTGGGACTACAGGACGCAGTAGGTACAGCTGCGTAAGCAAACGCTTAACGGTCGGTCAGCAAAGCTCGAGAAATATGCTGAGCTCCGCAAGACTTTGACTCATAGGCACAACAGAGCGGTTGAGGTATGGAGATTGAGACGCTGCGACAGTAAGTAGAAATGAATAACAAAAAAAGGGTAAGCTTGTATAAGAAGGCCATGAAGCGAGAGATAGGGGGGACTTGGGAACTAGATCTCATCGACGATGTAGGGTGTTGGGAAACGCATCTAAGTCTAGGCCCCTAGGGCATATGGGAAATTAGGGGCACCGTAATAAGAGGGAAATTTAGCGGCATCTTAAAGTGTTTTATCGTGAGTGTTAAACATTGTAGCCATCATCAACGGCAAATCTCCTGTGTGAGAGCAAGTTTAATGATGTTATTTTCTATGTGATCGAGGTTAGCGACAAGGTAAATTTCGTAAATTTATTTGTACGCCATTTAATTAATTTGTTCCGTATGCACATTTAATTGTTCAATTATTAAGTATGCAATTTATCCATTAATAATGCACTGTTTAATAGGATATCATGCTGTGGGTTGTATGCCAAAATGTGGTAGATAACTTCCATTTCCCATCTCGTGAATTTACAATAGCATGAATTAAATCTTTTGTGTGTATCATTACCCTCATCTGGCCATTGAAAGGAAGTACTGGGAATACCTTTTACCATATCATGTATTCAGAGGATTAGAGTCCCTCTAGTGCGATTACGTGTGTAGGTTGTTAAATTAATTATTTGTGTAAAAAAACACGTATCGCCACACCTTAACAACTCTAATGCCCTACAGCAGTAAAAGGGTTTCCCTATATGAATTTTTTTTATGACAAATGAGAGGAAAGTTGTATCTCCTATGTTTCTTGGAAGTTTTTTTTCTTCCAAGGAGCAGTATTTTGTTCGTTTCTAGGAAGTTTTTTTTTCACTTCCGGGAAACTGTGGAACAATGTTGTGCATGCATTTGAACTTCCGTTCATTATTTGACAAATTGGGGGTAACACATAATTATATTTTCTGATTTCGTGTAGAAGTTATCTGTGTGTTATGTAAGTCAAGACTCCATCGGAATTAAATCTTGCGTATAGAGTGCAAATCTCAATATTTCGGAAAATTAGGTGTGGGTTCATCATTAAATTCATGTGAAAGAGTAAAAGGCCACCATAATGTTAAATTCTTTGGAGTATGGAAGAACAAATTTCAATGCATTCTACAAAATTTATTGCTGTTTCTTCTGATAAATGCGAGAGGAGTGAATCGTGGTTAAAAGATTTGCTTTACTTCATTGTTAAGTGAGAGGGGAATAAGTCGTGGTTGAAATTTTTTTTATGATCGGTGATAGGGAAATTAGAATTGGAATCTATTTCATTTGTGTTGAATTTCGAAGTCGATTGAAAAGGGGCAAGAGGGTATTGTAGATTAGAGGAAGTAATGTTCTGTTTTTAATTACTGCTAAGAGAGAAAGGGACGAGACTGCACTAGGCCGTGAAGAAATATCTTTGCCGTTATAATAATATTTTTGTGAGGGTCAAGCAAAATGTGGTAAGAAATTTTCTCAGTAGTACATTCTTGCAAATAATTTCCTCAAATTGAAGGTGATTGAGATACCGAAATAATTGAATTTGTTAATCACATAGAGTAAAAAAAAAGGTTTGAGTCCTTTAATTTACTAAGGTTACGAGGGTTTCACTCAATAGCAACGCATTTGTGACAATATCAAAAGGATTTTGAATTTAACAGTGAGAGAATTCCGTGTTCATGTGAACACGAGTAGCGAGATGATTAATGCTTCAGCAATGATTTCGAATTAGAGTTCCATGTATTTAAAACAGAATGATATGTATTGGTGAATGTGAATGCACGAAAACTAGAAATTTTCTATGTGATAAGACGTGAATATGTTCAACATGTCAACTACATGACGCAGGTAAATCAGAATGTCAACCCAGGATGCAATTGAGTATGTAAGGAGAGCTACGATCGAGAGGCACGGCGAAGTCACTGCCAACAGGTGTTTGTTTACGTGTAATGCTTAATAATTTTGTGCTTGCAGACAGGTAAATTCTTGATATGTATCTATTTGGTTCCCTAGCGTATCTATTTAGATTTATCCTGATATATTTGCTAACGGCGTATTTTCAGTCTAAAATATTCCTAAAATTAATTATTTTTTTTCCCAGTCGTCTACAAGTTAATACTAAAATAAGTAAGACATCTTAGCAGCACTACAATCTTGCCACAGCAACGGACAGATTAATTATTTACTATATAAATCTAAATCATACAGCAACACAGCAAAAAACAGTCTCTTTGCTGCAGAAACACCTTATACGTACTTGCATACAAAAATTGTTCTTTGCATATTTCAATGTTCGGATAGTTACTTAGTACGTAAAGAATACTCCCTAAAAATCACAATCAAGTTGGATTAAAATGTTGCTGCAGTAAGAAGCAACACTGAAATTAAAGCGGAGGAATAATTATAATACCTTACAGAATAGATAATAGATGGAATAGAATATCGCAATAGGAACGAGCCGTTTGGTGCATTCTTGCTCATGTCGTCTAGCGTAAAGAGATCAAATATCAAAATATTCACGCACATACATGAATATTTCAACTATGTGCGTACATCTTGATCAATTACAAACACTTGTGTCGCGTAAGCATATTACAAACATTTATACACAGACCCAGAGTTACAAATGATATGAAATTAGTGCTTTATCCAATTGTTGGTTTCTTTTCCCAAAATTAATCAATACGATTTTTGAACGTGTTCACAGCTCCAGTTGAGACGATATTTTCGTGAGGCTGATTCCAGGTTCTGATGATTTTGACTGAAAAGTAGTCTAGAGCCTGGAATATCGTGTAGGTTCTTTTTGTTAGTTGTGGCCGTTATTTCTGGTTCGCACGTTATCGTGTCTGTCAAATAGCTCCTATGGGGTAACATCGTTGAAGCGATTGAGATATTTATAGATCTCGATGAGCTGTCCTCTCAGTCTCCTTTGTTCTAAGAAGATAAGATCGAGCCGCTGGTGACATTTCGTACCTGAGATTACGGAGCGCAGGAATTATCTTCGTTGCTTTCCGCTGATTTTTTCCCAACAAATATTATGTCCTCCATAGCAATGATGAGTAGATGAGTTGCAGAGTTTCTCCCATAACTTAAAACAACTTTGATGAGCTCATAGAAGAATACAGTAAGAGGTTGTAGGTATGAACTACAGTATCGGCATAACAATGGATCTAGGATCTTTAATGAAGTTTTTGGTGGTCAGGATATCGTCACCTGGAAATAGAAGGGTTTCAAACGTATGTATGTATTTAAAATAAGACATTTGAATGAATTGTGTAATCAAAATAAAAACGTTCATTTAACATTTATAGAAAACAAATTTTGACTGGAAAATAGCTACGGACATCTATCATCGTGCAAACTTAAAAAACCTCCTCAAATATACAGATATGTATGCATGGTCTCAAACTAGCTGATTTGTGAATATATTGACTAGTAGGAGCCCATAGAATATAAATGCACTCATGGGCACTTTTTAGATTGTTTGATGATGATTATTATGAGGTGGTGAGTAAAGATATGGATAAAACGACTCGGCTAAGTCACTAAACTGATATACCGCATTTATCTTAATTGATCACTGGACTATTACGCATTAACTATAACTTTACCATCAGTATGTTTCATCAAAATTATCTAAGTAACAAACCTATTGCTAATGGGAATTAATTATCCCAAGAATTTGTTGAATGTTTAAATGTTCCACCTTGAATGTGTTCGACTTTAGTGTGTTTAAGGTTATTGTGTAACGCTGTGAGGAATACTCT
>VCRD01003885.1:34017-45396 GCA_006783055.1 Trinorchestia longiramus
ATTAGGATTGATAGCCAACTTTTAAACATTAGTAACTTTCGATAAAAATACTTAAGTTTCATTTGCTGCATTACACACAGAGATACGTATCGTGGATACAAAGCTTTGAGTAAGAGTATAATTAAAGTCCATATCGTCTGAAAATTAAGACTCAAGAGCTAAATTTCCAAATGACGAAGCCCAATGCTATGCAACTCACGAATGAACGATGGATATTCATGAACAACGTCTACGCCGAAAAAAAGAGCTTAAAGGAATTTCAAATGAATTCGAACAGACATTACCCAACTTTAACTGTTAATTACTTTACAGTGAATGAAGATATTTTAAATCTGTTATTTGCATTAAGTACAGGGAAATGTATTCCATGAAAATCACCAATCATCTTGAATTTCCTTGGTTTAGATTGGAAATAGTACAATGTGTTTTAAATTTATTAACAGTCTTCAAGACAGTCTTCTTGGTTGGAGAGCTTCTTTCAGAAAACCTCTTCGAATTCATTTTGAACTTCCTTTAAACTCTTTCTTTCGGCGTAAACGTTGTTGATGAAAATGTGTTGTTCATTCGTGAGTTGCATAACGATGGGCTTCGTCATTTAGAAATTTAGCTCTAAGTGTTAATTTTCAGACTATTTGGAATTTATTTATACTCTAACTTAAAGCTTTGTATCCACTATACGTATCTCTGTGTGCAATGCAGCAAATGAAACTTGAGTATTTTTATCAAAAGTTACTAATGTTTAAAAGTTGTCTATCACTCCTACTCTTAATATACTTCATGTGCAACTCACATTTTTGCAGCTATTATTTATTTCATTGGTGAGAGATAGAAGTGGAACTAATTTGATGTGACTTGACATTTTTATAGAGAACATTTCTCTGTACTTATGCAAACAAAAGACCTAAAATATCTTCATTCGCTGTGAAGTAATTAACATTTGAAGTTGGGTTTACTTTTTTGTGGTCCATACTGTACAGTTTGTCTTGTGGTCTAGTGATTCGACGACATTTTTTCAGTTTTCTGTTTGCTTTTTAGTAATTTTTCCCGTGATTTGTTCGTTCAGATCCTGGATGTGTCATGTGGTGTGGTAAGTGTGCAGAGTTGGTCTATTTCTGAGAATTTTACGTTCTCTGATTAGTCTATATACTTCATGTGTGAAGTTTGGTTTATAGTGCTTTCTGTTACGTTTTGGAATGAGTTTTTTGTCAGCTTTCGTGAGGATGGAGTTGAATTCTACTGCCGTTTAATTTATGTCATTTATGGGGTGGGTGTTGAGTGCTGCGAAAAGTTGTTCTGTTTGTTCGGTAAACCTTTCCCAGTTAGCTTTTTTGTAGTTCGTGTGTGTTTGCCTGGGATGAGTGTTGAGGTCCTTGCCAGTGTGTACAGTGTCGACAATAGTGACTTCATTTTTTTGCATAATAATATGTACGCTATTAAGATGTAAAATCCACCAATAGTATTCACACTTAAAATCGCAGTAACTTTCATGATCACATTGGTATTCTTCATTTACCCTGCCCTTTCTTTGTGACATCAGTTGGATTATTTTTTTATAATTTTAAGTTGAACAATAGTAAACTATGAATTAACTTGGCACGTAAAATGTGTGTTTCATCATGTACAAATACATGTGAAGGACGGTTATGACTTTTTCTCTGTTTGATGGCCAAGTATGTAAATAAATTAATTAATAATGTTAATGTGATATGTTCATCTTCACCCAAGTATTTTTTGAATGAAGTATGTCGTGGCTCAGTCATTGTCGGTAGTAGTTTTTTTGCGCTGACAATGTACGCTGCGCGAATTGCAATAAAGAGACGTATCCCGCTTGTTTTTGTCATCTTAACACTTCAACAACATGTCCTCAGATTGAATGGTTCAAATAAATGTATGCTTTATACTTCGACTATACGGCAAGAACATTATTTTCGCATACGCCAATTATATCTGTGAGTAAAGATTTTTTCCTTCGTGCAAATTTATTCATTAAATTTTTTCCTCATGCCCTGCACTTTCTATGAAGGAAAAATACGAATAACTCGCAGAAAGCAAATCTATCCAGAAGATCTAAATTTCTGCCTGGTGACAATAGTCTTAAAAACAAGCGTCCTCAGGGGAAAACGGGTAATTCGTCAAGTAGTATATGATTTGGTCAAGTTATTAGTCTGGTCCGACTTCCCATGTCGGCTGAACAGTCAAGCAGAGGAAGGAGCTAAAAACTGAAGGAATTTCCTCAATGTCTCCTCAAAAATTGGATGTCGAAATGTGCGTCGTGCAATGCTGTCACTTACGACAGTGATATACTTCTGAACACATCGATTCGTTTGACCAGGAGAAATACGTTCCACAGAGTAAAATTTCCATGAAAAACTATAACCATATTCCAACATCTGGAGGTGGAAAAGAATATTGAAAGTGAATGTTCAGTTAATAATGATAACTACATTTAATATAAATCCCAAAGTAACCGACCTTAAAATTTGCAGTGCAATTCCGCTGCATAAGTTATTAACAAAAATTACAAACCTTAGCGATATTTCACCCGTGATGAATCAGAACCGCTTTGGGTGAAATTGCCAGTGCTTTCATATTTTACTGTAAACGAGTTTCCTAACTTTCAAGTTAGTAAGAGTACAGTAACCCTGCTTTTAGGCAACAAGGTTGCTGTACCCGACAAAGTGAAACCTCTGCTCCTACGCATCGCTCACGAAACCTGACCATTGGTGAATGATGGAAACAAAGTTTACAGGTAATAAGGCGCATTAATGAAAAAGTTCAGGTCACGAAGAACAAATACATTCCCCGAGTAATGAGATTTATTCGTCTTACCCTCCGTCGAGACACAATTTTCAGAATGATCTCATCAACAAAGTCATGTTCTAAATAAAGCTTCTGTATATGATACACATTTCACTGATCAGTATACTCACATATAAGTGGCATTCATGGAACATATTAAAACTTTCCTCCTACAACCTTCAAGGTAATATCTGTTTGTGTGAGAAATAGTATTAATACTCATTTAGTGTTGAAATTTATCGTTCAGTCTTGACATTTAACACCTATACAATAACATAACTTCATGGTTAAGGAACAAACTGAAGGTAATAATGGTAAATTCCACTATTGCCTTGTATATAATTTTCATAGAAAATTTAGCTAAACAATACGCTTTCAATCATTAACAATAATTCATATTCGAAGATTTTATATTGTAGGTTTCACTACCTAGATTGAAAATTTTGGGAGTAGAAAATAATAACGCACTAAGTAATTCGAATTGTTTTGTTCTACATACCCATTTTATTAGTTTATTAGATGCAATGATAATTTATTTTTGCTCGTACGCTTTCAACATGATCAGTTATTTTGTTGTCATTGATTAAATTAACCGTATAGTACACAAGGACATTCCGACTTCATGCACACAAAGGTAGTTCAAATTTGCGATTTGACTTTTTTGTCATACTCACACCTGCACATTAGAAATTATTTTCACATATGCAATGATAATCTGTTTTCCAATTGTTAGGCTCCGAATAAAATCGGCTATTGTTTTTTGTCGAACCTGAAATGTTAATAATCATGCAAGATGCAACCTCCAATACATTTAATTTTAACGACTCATTGGTGTTCTTTCTGTCAGCAGACTTTCCGAGTTGTTTTAAACCCAGAACCTTAAAATAACGTCAGAGTATACGTTTTAAAGTTTTTCTTGATCATTGTATTACTTATCATGATAGATGTATTTAAAAAATACCTTTATGTCCAGGAATTTTAAAATTTAATCGGGTTGTATTATATTCTGTATGTATCAACATTTTTGGAAACGAATAGATTCAGTATTTGTTTTCCTTTCGCTGAGATCCCAGTGTTAACATTGCTATAGTTACTATCTAATAAGTTTTTCTGGTTTAAAAATACTATCACTGAAATTTACGACGGTAAGACAGTACTTAAAGGTATCAGATAAAATTAAGTAAACAATAGAATTACCTTGTCTATAAAAATTGTTGCTTCATTACACAGAAGCAACAAACTTTATTTAATTCAGTAGGATATTGAAACCCTCTTATTTTCTGCTGAGAAAAACTTTTTTTTCATATACTCGTATGAAGGAGCGTATTTTTTAAAACTGCGTTTTAAAATTAAAAAAAGCGCTGGCATTCTTATATTTAATATTTAAAGTATACACAGATATTTGAAGTATACCAAACTATTGGTTGAACTGCAAAATAATTGATTTATTTGGACTAAAATATTTATACCAGAAGGAGGAGGGGCGGGACCTAGCCCTCTCGCGCAACCAATCGCAGAGCAGCTTTAAAAGACGCCTAGGTAGAGCTGTACTCGCAATGCAGGGCAAAAATACGCGTTCGGCAGCAAATCTAAAGGAGACTAAGTCGAGTAGTCTACTTTAGCTGTCCCGTGTTGTCGCTTACACAGCGCTGACTGAGGCGATTACGATCCAGTAGTCTACTAAATATTTTCCACGGGAAAAAATGCAAGTAGTCCACTAGTGCTGTCCACCCTTCAAATGTATTTGTAAATTCATGTGTTAAATTGGATGTCTATGACGAGAAGCGTAAGCTTGATGAAGAAGAAGAAAAAGATGCCGCACCTCTGACGAAGGACACTAATCAAATAGGAATACCTTTCAAGCACAATGAAAATGTCCTTGAATTATATTTCGAAAGTCAGCTGGTTCTGGTGAAGAATAAAGACCAGACGACTCTAACCAACGGTAAGGGGAAAATGGATGACATTGAGGACGGTCTTGAATACTGCCTCTGTGCCGATGGTACTTACATTGCAAAACCAGAGTAAGGACAGGTAAATAACTCGAAAGTCGACCAAAATGACTGGTTCCACCCCAGAAGTGAACTGATTTTACGGGAGTCCGTGAGTTTCAAGTACGACAGCGAGGAAAGAAAGTTTGCTTGGAACACCAGTTATCAGCTAACAGTCAATCAAGAGGAGCACCAAATGCTCATCCCTGTTCAACCCAGAGTGTCGAAGGACATAGAACTGTCTTGAGACACGACTAGATAGAAACAGAACCATGGATGCATGAAATGACATGCTTGAATTTCTATGGATGAGCTCTGTGAAACATATCTTGCAGTCACCCAGCATTTTTGCATTCTACTGTACTTCCAGAAATTCCAGAATAACTACTCCCTCCTTGCCCACTTACTACAATGTTTACCAGAATTCATTTTCAACACTTGATTTGACCTTCGTCTCTGCAAACTTTCAGCCCACAGTAGCTGTAACAACAGAAGAAGATATGGGAACCGACCACTATCCCGTTGTAACCAGTATTGGAGTGGCTCCATCAACTGTAGGTTTCAGAAAACGGTCCACATGGAAATTTGGAAGTAGGACATGGGAGAACTGGACAGCTGCTCTGCGACAGCCTGAGCTCCAAGGAATAGATGATGTTCAAAGGGAATTTATAAACTTTACAAATAATCTGATTGAGGACAGCCACAAAGTTTAAAAAAAGATATACCTGTCCTAAGTATAATAAGTCTTGGTGGAACTCAAAGTGTGTTGCGGCAGTGAAAGGAAAATAAACGGCAAAAATAGTTCTTATAAATGAACCATCACTAATAAATCTAATTGCATTCAAACGCTGTCAGGCTTTAGTCAAACATGAGGTTAAAAATGCAAAAAAGGAATCTGGGATCTCTTTCTGCAATAGCATCGCTACGGACACTTCTGCTTCTTTAATATGGAAATGCATAAAAAATCTTCAAACCCATTTCTGTAAAAAAGCTCAGCCTATTATAGCAAACGATACAATTATCACTGACTCAATTTCTAAAGCAAATGCTTTGGCTGACCACTACCAGGAAAGACTGACATCCCCGTCGCCATCACCTTTCCCTCAGTATATTCTGATGACTCTCGCTATAGCATTAAATGATGATATTCCCACCGTAATAAATTATCCATTTAATATACAAGAACTGAACAGGGAACTGACTTTCATGAGGGGTACAAATACAGGCCATGATGACATACATAATAAACAGTTAGAGCACATGCAAGACAACTACAAAACATGGCTCCTCCAACTATACAACAAAAGCCTACAACTACAATCTGGAATGCTTCCCACAGTATGGCAGCCTGCAATTATCATTCCACTACCCAAAGTAAATAAGCCACTAACATCTGTAGATTCATATCGTACAATTTCCTTGCTCTCCTGCGTACAAAAATTAAAAGAAAGAATAATAGTTTGCCGTCTCACATTCTTCCTAGAACAGAGGAGCGTTTTCAGGAAAATGCAACGAGGCTACCGACGGAGCCTGTTTGCAATTGAAGGGTGGACAGCACTAGTGGACTACTTGCATTTTTTCCGTGGAAAATAATTAGTAGACTACTGGATCGTAATCGCCTCTGTCAGCGCTCTGTTAGCGACAGCACGGGACAGCTAAAGTACACTACTCGACTTAGTCTCCTTTAGATTTGCTGCCGAACGCGTATTTTTGCCCTGTATTGCGAGTACAGCTCTACCTAGACGTCTTTTAAAGCTGCTCTGCGATTGGTTGCGCGAGAGGGCTAGGTCCCGCCCCTCCTCCTTCTGGTATAAATATTTTAGTCCAAATAAATCAATTATTTTGCAGTTCAACCAATAGTTTGGTTTACTTTAAATATCTGTGTATACTTTATATATTAAATAAAAGAATGCCAGCGCTTGTTTTGATTTTAAAACACAGTTTTAAAAAATAGGCTCGTTCATACGAGTATATGCAAGAAAAGTTTATCTCAGCAGAAAATGTGAGGGTTTCAATGTCCTACTGAATTAAATAAAGTTTGTTGCTTCTGTGTAATGAAGCAACAATTTTTATAGACAAGGTAATTTTATTGTTTATTTAATTTTGTCTGATACCTTTAAGTACTGTCTTACCGTCGTAAATTTCAGTGATAGTATTTTTAAACCAGAAAAACTTATTAGATAGTAACTATAGCAATGTTAACACTGGGATTTCAGCGAAAGGAAAACAAATACTGAATCTATTCGTTTCCAAAAATATTGATACATACAGAATATAATACAAACAGATTAAATTTTAAAATACCTGAACATAAAGGTATTTTTTGAATACATATATTATGATAAGTAATACAATGATCAAGAAAAACTTTCAAACGTATACTCTGACGTTAGTTTAAGGTTGTGGGTTTAAAACAACTCAGAAAGTCTGGTGACAGAAAGAACACCAATGAGTCGTTAAAAATAAATGTATCGGAGGTTGCATCTTACTTGATTATTCACATTTGAGGTTCGAGAAAAAACAGTAGCCAATTTTATTCAGAGCCTAACAATTGGAAAACAGATTATCATTGCATGTGTATGAATAATTTCTAATGTGCAGGTGTGGGTATGACAAAAAAGTCGAATCGCAAATTTGAACTACCTTTGTGTGCATGAAGTCGGAAGGTGCTTGTGTACTACACGGTTAATTTAATCAATGACAACAAAATAACTAATTATGTTGAAAGCGTACGAGCAGAAATAAATTATTATTTCATCTAATAAACTAATAAAATGGGTATTTAGATCAAAACAATTCGAATTACTTAGTATGTTATTATTTTCTACTCTCAAAATTTTCAATTTAGGTATTGAAACCCACAATATAAGATCTTCGAATATGAATTATTGTTAATGATTGAAAGCGTATTGTTATCTAAATTTTCTATGAAAATTATATAAAAGATAATAGTGGAATTTCCCATTATTACCTTCAGTTTGTTCCTTAACCATGAAGTTATGTTATTGTATAGGTGCTAAATGTCAAGACTGAACGATAAATTTCAACACTAAATGAGTATTAATACTATTTCTCACACAAACAGATATTACCTTGAAGGTTGTAGGAGGAAAGTTAGAATATGTTCCATAAATGCCACTTATATGTGAGTATACTGATCAGTCAAATGTGTATCAAATACAGAGGCTTCATTTAGAACATGACTTTGTTGATGAGATCATTCTGAAAATTGTGTCTCGACGGAGGGTAAGACGAATAAATCTCATTACTCGGGGAATGTATTTGTTCTCCGTAACCCGAACTTTTTCATTAATGCACCTTATTACTTGTAAACTTTGTTTCCATCATTCACCAATGGTCAGGTTTCGTGAGCGATGCGTAGGAGCAGACTTTTCACTTTGTCGGGTGCAGCAACCTTGTTGCCTAAAAGCAGGGTTACTGTACTCTTACTAACTTGAAACTGAGAAAACTCGTTTACAGTAAAATATGAAAGCACTGGCAATTTCACCCAAAGCGGTTTTGACTCATCACGGGTGAAATATCGCTGAGGTTTGTAATTTTTGTTAATAACTTATGCAGCGGAATTACACTACAAATTTTAAGGTCGGTTACTTTGGGATTTATGTATATTAAATGTAGTTACCATTATTAACTGAACATTCACTTTCAATATTCTTTTCCACCTCCAGATGTTGGAATATGGTTATAGTTTTTCATGGAAACTTAACTCTGTGGAACGTATTTCTCCTGGTCAAACAAACAACAAACAAACAACTTTATTTCCAATCAATTACACAGTACATAGACATTAGTACAATGGTTTTTCAAATTCTTAAGGTTAACATTCTTAGAGTAAGGATGATGGTAAGCTCCATTCGACGATCCAGGGATGTGTCCATGGGCGTGGAGTTGAGGGCTTACCGATAAGTGCGAGCTCACGGCGTGAAACGAGAAACAGCTCGTATTCATGGCCGGGTTTCGAACCCGCGGTCTGTCTGTCCGAAGCAGAGACCTGATACCTAACACTGACCGCAGACCACTCGACCACGGTGGCTGCTCGTATCGATGTGTTGCAGTGTGACAGCGTTGCACGATGCACATTTCGACATCCAATTTTTGAGGAGACATTGAGGAAATTCCTGCAGTTTTTAGCTCGTTCCTCTGCTTGACTGTTCAGCCGACATGGGAAGTCGGACCAGACTAATAACTTGACGAAATCATATACTACTTGACGAATTACCCGTTTTCCCCTGAGGACGCTTGTTTTTAAGGCTATTGTCACCAGACAGAAATTTAGATCTTCTGAATAGATTTGCTTTCTGCGAGTTATTCGTATTTTTCCTTCATAGAAAGTGCAGGGCATGAGGAAAAAATTTAATGAATAAATTTGCACGAAGGAAAAAATCTTTGCTCACAGATATAATTGGCGTCTGCGAAAATAATTTTCTTACCGTATAGTCGAAGTATAAAGCCTACATTTATTTGAACCATTCAATCTGAGGACATGTTGTTGAAGGGTTAAGATGAAAAAAAAAAACAAGCGGTATGCGTCTCTCTATTGCAATTCCCGCAGCGTACATTGTCAGCGCAAAAAACTACTACCGACAATGACTGAGCCACGACATACCTGATTCAAGATGAACATATCACATTGAAGATGAACATATCACATGTGAAGATGAACATATCACATTAAAATTAATAATTAACATATTTACATACCTGGCCATCAAACAGAGAACAAGTCATAACCGTCCTTCACATGTATTTGTACATGATGAAACACACATTTTACGTGCCAAGTTAACTCATAGTTTACTATTGTTCAACTTAAAATTATGAAAAAATAATCCAACTGATGTCACAAAGAAAGGGCAGGGTAAAAAATCTTTAAATTTTCGAATTTTTTTATTGCTCTATTCGGTAGAGAAATATTCAACTGTCAAGCCTGCAAAGCCGTTTGACAAAAAAAAATTAGGGCTTGTTTATATTATCTGAACAATTCATTTAATGTTTATTGAGCGCATGTTTAGCCTGAATTTGGTACATAGAAGATATAAGTCACCAAAACGGACCTTTATATTTCTAGCTATGGATGGCAGAAATAATTTAACTTTGATCATACAGCAAACAAGTGTATTGGATATATTCCTTTTTAGGTTTTAATACTATATATTTCTGGCTAAATGCGCCTCTTCTCCTTCGTGAAATGAAACAGCATTGCGATGCAAATATTTTACAAATTATTGTTTTACATGCATTTTCATGCCCTGTTTAGACGACAAAGATATGTTGTAATGGGAGTTAAAATTTCTTCCAAAACACAATGGCGAATTTTCTCACCTGTACCGGAAAAAAATTGCATCAAAATAACTTTATAGAGATGCAAAATATACGAAAAGATTTGTAGGAGCTCTTTCAAACTCACATTTCGTCTGGCACTAAGATGTAAGTGAAGCNCAGTAACTTTTATTATCACATTGGTATTCTTCATTTACCCTGCCCTATCTTTGTGACATGAGTTGGATTATTTTTTTATAATTTTGAGTTGAACAATAGCAAACTAAGAATTAACTTGGCACGTAAAATGTGTGTTTCATCATGTACAAATACATGTGAAGGACGGTTATGACTTTTTCTCTGTTTGATGGACAATTATGTAAATAAGTTAATTATTAATGTTTGTGTGATATGTTCATCTTCACCCAAGTATTTTTTGAATGAAGTATGTCGTGGCTCAATCATTATATCTGTGCCAATTATATCTGTGAGCAAAGATTTTTCCCTATGTGCAAATTTATTCATAAAATTTTTTCCTCATGTCCTGCACTTTCTATGAATGAAAAATACGACTAACTCGCAGAAAGCAAATCTATTCAGAAGTTCTAAATTTCTGCCTGGTGACAATAGCTCTGACTAGTGACAATAGCCTTAAAAACAAGCGTCCTCAGGTAAAACGGGTTAAAGAACAAGTTTTGCCGATAATAAATTTTAAATTTTGAATAGAATTCACAGTAGTATATATGTAATTTCGTCAAGTTATTAGTCTGGTCCGACTTCTCATGTCGGGTGTACAGTCAAGTAGAGGAAGGAGCTAAAACTCGAGGAATTTCCTCAATGTCTCCTCAAAAATTGGATGTCGAAATGTGCGTCGTGCAACGCTGTCACTTACGACAATGAAATACTTCTGAACACATGGATACGTTTGACCAGGAGAAATACGTTCCACAGAGTTAAATTTCCATGAAAAACTATAACCATATTCCAACATCTGGAGGTGGAAAAGAGTATTGAAAGTGAATGTTCAGTTAATAATGGTAACTACATTTAATAGAAATCCCAAAGTAACCGACCTTAAAATTTGCAGTGCAATTCCGCTGCATATGTTATTGACAAAAATTACAAACCTCAGCAATATTTCACCCGTGATGAGTCAGAACCGCTTTGGGTGAAATTGCCAGTGCTTTCATATTTTACTGTAAACAAGTTTCCTCAATTTCAAGTTAGTAAGAGTACAGTAACCCTGCTTTTAGGCAATAAGGTTGCTGCACCAGACAAAGTGAAACCTCTGCTCCTATGCATCGCTCAG
>VCRD01003886.1:0-13370 GCA_006783055.1 Trinorchestia longiramus
AACTTGAAGCTATGCACACGAATTGTTTCATCGAAGCATGGACAAATACTGTAAAAAAAGTGCTCGATTGAGGTTCGTTTCTTTACATCCATCTGCAACGATTAATGGTGTATATCTGCATGCATTTCAAAAAGGTAAGGAACACGACTATAAGTTAGTATTTCAGTGGTCTCTGGAAATTATATAAAGAGTGCTACTGCATACTACTGTCGCTTCCATATTCATAACATGAACTCTTGAACTAGCACAGAAAATCTTCATTGTTTCAAAATAAAAGATGTAGATACTGATAGAGCTCATTATACTGAAACAGTCGGTAAAACAAACAGACTTCGGTGATTGTAAATTGCCTAATGCGAACTAACTAACTAGGTAGACGTTCAGTTGGAACGGCTGAAGCTGTTAATCAGGGAAATACAATGAGCCAGGCCAGAAAGAAGCTTTATGGGATAAAGAATAAGGAACATAAATGCAAACTTTAAGACAGAAATAGTCTACTTTCGTGGCAGCTAGTTACCTGGACAATAGGATAGACATTGGCGAGGTCCCTGATGAGACTAGAGCGTCTGTGTGCCAGTAGAGCCTTGGTCTTGTCAAGATGCTGCAGCTGTTGCTCCGTCTGACTGCACACGGTGCGGAGCTGCTGCCTTTCTCGGCCCAGCTGTTGCAGCTGTGTCAGCAGCTGCATGCCTGCACGTATGAACGCTGCATTTATTTCCAGCTACACATAAATACTTCAGGATGCCGATTTGAGAATTTTGGTCCAACACGCATACACAAGATAGTATACTTTCTCATACTTGGAAATTTGATTTGAGAATTGTGGTCCAACACACACATAAAATAGTATACTTTCTCACACTTGGAAATTTCTGCAGGGACTGTCATATGACAAACATACTGCACTTACGTAATTCTCTGTTATGGAGCTAAATGCTAACTGCATCAGAAAAAGTAAAATTTAAGCAGAATTGTTGTATGCGTTTAAACAGTTTGAAAATATCCCCGAGGTTAATGGCGTGATGGTCATCACTCAGAAGCTCTATACTCAAATTAATAAAAGTTAAAATCAACATACATAATATTGCGCTAGATCAGTCAATAATCATTATTGGAATGCACAATGGAAAGTGGCAGGTTATAAACATAACTAAAATTTAACTAATATTTACACAAAGAAGATAGCATTACGTGATAAAATCATGAGCAGTAGCTCACACTTCGTGACGAGCGAAACATCGAGTAGAATTTGACGCATTTACTAACATTTTCCGTATACTTGAAGCATTAAATGTGACTATTAAATAATCTAAATCTTTAGGACTGACGTTGCGTTTTTAGAGAGTGCTAAAAAAGTGAGGGTGATTTGTCCGCCAGTGTCAGCATTCTAACCATAGTTTCCACAGTGCATAACAATTTTTGATAAAAAAAATCACGTAGCTAGGACTACAGAAGTGTTGATAGTAGTGAGCAGAAAAAATCCGAAGCCAATCCTAACACAGTCTCAGTGCCAGGTAATGTCTTCGTAGATAGAAGCAGCAGCAAATAGTACAGGGTGCAGCAACATGACGTCTTTTTTTTAAATGAGTTTTGCTTTGAAAAAAGAAAGCTATGTTGCCGCACCCTGTTAAAGCAAAGCCCCCGTCGATTACATCGTTGACAATAACAGCCAAAAATGAGAGTTGATCACCTTTTTCCTGATTTCTTGTCTCGGCGTCATTAATTTTACTCCTGAGGCGAGCCAACTTGTCGCGCTCTCGCTGTGCCACGGCTCGGATTACCTGCAGTCGGGACTTGATTGCATGCACCTGCAGATAAAACAAGGCCTTAATCTGAGTATCTCTATCATACGTACGTACATCCTGAAGCATCATTGTGGGCATGTTGCTGCATCTGGACTTAATATTTCACACAAATCTGAAAACCTTTTCTAGAGTCATAGGTCCAATTCTTTGCCTAAATATGAAATCACTAATATATTCCCATTATAAACATTCTTCAGGCTCAAAATTTCACCTCTCTTAAGCAATGAATGTGTAATACAATTGAAATTATCCATCCTCGCGCTCATTAAAAATGATCTCATATGTTCTTTAGAGCAGAAGCAAGGGTATTCTATTATAGAGAAATTATTTGGAAACATTAAAATAACAAACTGGACTTTCTCTACCTGTTCAAAACCATTTCCATAATAATGAGTGACTGAGAGAAAAGTAGTACATAGCACGGTGAGGTAGCATAGAGTTGCTGTACATACTTCGTTGGTGAGATGCCAGTGGCGTGAGTCAGACGTCAGCTTGCCTACGTAACGAAGGCTCTGTTTGCGCTGCTCACACTCCCGCTCAAAGGCACTTATGTCCCGTTCATGTTGGTGCAATCTGCTCGCATCAATCAGAACATTCAAACCATTTAGTTTATACAAATAATTTTCTATGAAATGCTTTTCGTCCACCCTTGAAGATAAATATTCAGTGTTAAATAACCTTGAATTTAAACACTGTCTATTTCATACTGAAATTTTATTTATCCATATTTTAATTGGAAATGTACATACTTATCGCTAGTAGCATACTCATTAACACATTCGCGGCCGCCTACGAGTTTTTAATCGGCAATTATTACTTGTTTACAATTGAGAACATTTAGCCTTATTATTTGTTACAAATTAAAAATATTTAGCTTTAGGAACACGTTAGTAATTTAGTATTTCATCTATCTGATTAGAGAAATAAGATGAAATACTGTTGGCAAGGTGAAGCAGAATGTGACAATCGTCAATGGCAGCGAATGTGGTAAGAAAAATCAAATACTTATATTGTCAAGGTTTGTGGTCCCTTCACTTATACAATAGTGAGCAGCAAAGAAAATTTCTTACTTGGTGAGTGTGTTGGGGGTGTAGCTCCGCTTCGTCTGTGACATGGGGAGACTGATACTATACCATGCATGCCTCAAGCTGATATTTTCTTCGGCAGGTAGTGCAGCTGTGATAGCACCAGCTGCAGTGTACAGCGTAGGACCAGACGTCAACTGAAATACTAAAGTGTTCTTGGCAACACATGGGGAAACTTGAGAAAGACAGGTACCGACAGGAACCAATCCTGATAATCTCACAGCCCATGAAAACAAGAGAATTGAGGGGGTGCTGTTTCGGCAGCCCGGTGGGTCAGGAGGAGGCAGACAACTCGTATTGCTGGAATGCAGCCTTTCATGGTTAGGTCTCGAGGAAGGGTCTACTATGGAAGCACCACTTTTACTTGACTTTCTTGAAACTTGATTCTGACTAGAACTATATTCTTTGGTTCCACCAAATGGAGAGACAGCTTGTAAGGGCAAAAAATTGTCAGTGGACTTGGAATCTTTCACCAGAAATTTACAGGTTTCTGATCCATGCGCTTGAACTTGAGGACCATTTTCAGGCGATGGTTTGTACCAAACTCGAACCACAACACCTGCAAAATAAGTACCACAGTACATAAGATTAAATTCCATATGCATGCATGAAGGTTAACAAAGCATCAACTCTTTTAGTTTCTCTCTCTTTTTTAGTTTTTATGGTCTCAGTCATTTTTATGTATTTGGTTACCTACATGCTGAAGCTAGTCAAGGAAATATTGAAATGAGATTCACTAGGAGGTCATCTTGCAAATAATTATTAGCTTTAGAGAATATGGATTTAAAGTTTAATTTATGAATGCTTTATTGATATTCTTAGAATCACTATAGTAAAAATAGTATTAAAAACTATTTTAGTAAAACCATAGAAGAAATAGCAAAATAATAGGTCATTCGTTACATTTCCAAATTTCACCTTAAATTTATTAACTATTTTCTCTACTTCTCATAGTAATATCGTTAACATCATACTCCAGTAGGGAGCCTAAAACTGTAGCCAGATCTAGCACAGAAAATGCAATTGTTGAAGATTAAAATATTAAATACTGAATACAAATTTGCTGAATATAATGTATGAGAAGTCTTTTATTATTGAGAACATAAGATTTTTCAAGAAAGTTCTCATAACAACTTAAATTCTTGACTGGTTGAGACAATCATTGAACCATATTTGACCATATTTATTCAAGATATATATATAATTTAAATATGACATCAAGAAATAATCCAATATGTATACAAGGTCAGACACCAGTAGATCTCTGATTTAATGAACGAGCGCCCATCAATCCTAATAATTCACGTTCCGTTTTACGTCAATCCGTTGGTAGGTTGCAAACCGAGCGTAGTACTAGTTGTTTTGCTCGTGTGGCTGAATACACGGTAACGCGGCACATCAACGAGGAAGATGATCACTCAGTACACTATATTGGATTGTAGCTAGCCAGTCCACTCTCTAGCTGCAAGCTCTTTTGAATAAGCCTGTCTCTCCGGTTACCAGTCAGAACATTATATTTTGTTTATATTATATTTATGTTGTGCATGTTCTTATAATTATTAAGTGTAATTTACGTATGTAAGTGCCTATTCCTGTGACGTATAGGCCTAAGTTCCGACTTACGTACCAACCCAGCTTACGAATCTCCGTTAGAACGGAACTCATTCATAACCCGAAGACTCCCTGTGCACGATTTCCAAATACAACAAGAATAATCAGTAGCTATACCTTTAGAAGTGTGTAGATGTTTTGGGAGAGTATTGAGAATATTGAGATCATCCCACAAAGGGCAAGAAGAAGTTTTCAGTTCAGTGACAAAGAAGGCAGGAGCATTGGACTTCCAGGATAAATGGAGGGTCATGAAGTACCTGGAAATAATAAAATCAATGAGATTTACATATCCAGTCTAACACCAATAATATAAACACAGCAATAAATAACTGATCATTATAATTTTTATGAAAAGTATAAGGTTAGTGTATTAGGAAGACTTGACTGACTGAACAATATGCTTGACATAGCAAACACCATGCAATGTCGTATATATAAAAATGTTTTGGGAGAATATTGAGATCATCCCACAGAGGGCAAGAAGTTTTCACATATAGAAAAGGAATGCTTTCAGCTGCTACTTGCATTTCTAATTGTTGGCCTTGTTCTCAAAATGACTTATGAAGTGCAATTCACTTTTATTGATGCACATATCACTTTCTCCTGATCATGCTACATAAAATTTCAAACCCTTCTCATTTTTATTCAGTAATAAGAGTGTTAATTGGTAGTAAGATTATCTTTAACAATGCAAATTTTTAAATTATCCACAAGAAATAATGTATTATCCTCATTCATTACCTGCCAATCAATTATCAAAGTAAATGTATAAACCAATTCATAGTCCACAGCAATACATAAGAATTAGTCCAAACTTAAGCATCAATATGTATGCCTCATTTCTAATTAAATCACCAGAGAAAGCTTGTTAACTATGACTTGACTGAAGTATGATAGGCTGCTCTAATGAAATCAAGATATATCTACCATGATATAATATAATCAAGGTATGCTAGGTACAAGATAATTACAATAGGAATGGTGTAACTTACCCTTGTTGTAAAGTTGGATGCACAAGAATAGTTGGGAGACATCTGGGTGGCACAGGCTCAGGATAGCCATTGGGTGGGTCAATATTGCAAGCCACAACTCTCTTCAAGTGACGAAGCTTCAACACGCAGAGCTGGTGTAGCAACAGTGCATTGCTGTTCCCAGTACTGATCAAAGAAAATCCATGCTCATTACATACTTTTATTTGAACTACAACAGTCAATTAATTAGTCAGAGATAATTTTAATGCGGAAACTAATACTCTACTGACAGATTAAAAGAGCTAAAAATATCAAAAAATCCTGATTAATTACCAGTTTATTTTATGTTTTCAATCTCAAAATCTTCAGCATCAGAGTTGAGAAGAATTCAGATTTCTCTTAATACTCTCCACTGAAGAACAACTATTCATTGACCATACTGAAAAAGACAACCTCATCAGCCATTCATAGCTATGGCCAGCATATATGCAATACACACTACCTCATACAAGCACAAGGGGATGCTTCTGCAAGTATTTCAAGCTGTTTTTAATGAAAATTACTTTTTGATAAATTTTTCTAGGAAAATCTGAAACATAAAGTTTGATATTACAAATATTGATTTCTTTGATTGCATTTCTAGCCAACCTTGCACATTAGTGGTGAGCTATGTCAAAAAGAATGTTTATTTTTTATTGCACTATATAAACAATTTTTTTGACTGCTGAATGACAAACTTATCTACTGTCATAAATTTATAATAAAAAATATGTATACATATGATTAATACACATGTATACCATGATAAAAAAGCAGATATACAAATAATGAAAAATAACATAGAAATTTTTGAAAGTAAGAATATCTGATTACTCATTTGTTTAACAGCTATTTATGACAGGAACAAACTTTTACAATGTAGAGTATAATGTTGTCTAGTTGCTAACCATTACTACCATCTCTCTATCCTAAAAATTTCTTTTCAATAATGAAACAGCAACTCAGCTACCAGAGGAAGAAAATAAAATAAATACACAGAACACTTGATATTGCTGTAACTTTCTCCATCCATACCTCAGCCAGCCCTTCAATAATTTGAACTAAAAATTTGTTATGCTTGACATAAACATTATGAAAATTTGGTTATGTAGACAAAATAAACACAAATTTAATAGTACTTTATGTTTATATTATAATTTAATATTCAACATCATGAAATTTACAGGCACTCTAGTAGCTCACCTCATTTTCACACAGCTGCTGGGAAGAAGTACACCACTGTAAGACTTATAGAGAATTGTTTCTTCTTCTTAAAACTAAATATGATTAGGGCATCTCATGGCATACTCCAGATTAATTCATTTTTTGCATGCTGTACAGAATAATAACTAATTTAGTTGTATTATAAGTTCTCTTCGTGAATTAACTATGGTTAAATCCTATATAATACTTTACACACAATGATTAAACTTTTTGAAACAGAACTAGTTTTCAGCATCTATTTAATAAAAAAAAATCAGTCATATACTTTTTTATAAATTCATGTAAACAGCTTAGTTTCGAGGCCATCTCCAAATGCGGATACAAATTTCATAAGTCCGCTGTCCATAGATAGCTACTCCGGTTACTGATAAAACTTATTCTCTTTTCTCAGTATACACAAATATTTCAGGAACAAGTTTGATTCAGGAATCAAATAAATGTTTCATAATGCAAAAATTACCTCTTTACGTTTTGTTATTGTATTGAACCAGATCACAGGATTTGTTGAATTCTTCATGTATGGGGAACGATGTTTGCTTCTTATAATATTAGTTTCATAAGTTAATTTTTTGAGACATATGTGGAGTCTGTAGAAATGGAAAATTATTCATCGACGTATTTTTACATAAAAATGTTAAATTCTGTTAACTTGCACGGCTGTTATATATCACCACATTTACACACCGGCGGGAAAATCTCGACACCGATCTCAACACCGAACTTGACCCGAACTTAAAAATCTTGAGATCTCCAGAAAAAATCTTGANCTTCTTATAATATTAGTTTCATAAGTTAATTTTTTGAGACATATGTGGAGTCTGTAGAAATGGAAAATTATTCATCGACGTATTTCTACATAAAAATGTTAAATTCTGTTAACTTGCACGGCTGTTATATATCACCACATTTACACATCAAAATCGGTGGCAAGCCCGCGTAACAACGTTTTTACGTGTTCACGCAGAGATTTACCAAAAAACCGTACAGGAAAAATCCCGAAATGTCTGAAAAACTCTACGATTCGAGGTGACTAGTACCTTTCAATTTAATGATTATTTACAGGTCTTAGAAACTACGCTCCTTATTTTCTTGAACAATTTTTTAGCTTCTGGTGTACCATAAGGGTGTTTTTTTTTGTTTGTATTGCACACATAAGTAACTATTTATTGAAAACTAGGTTTTTCTTAGTATGATTTATAAAAAACTATTTGTGTTTAACCTATGCTGGTATTCCACAATTTAGTGAAAGTTGGAAAAAATTTAAAACAATCTTTATGTGTTTAACTTGTGTATGTGTTTTGCATTTCTAGTGGAAGATGAACAATTTCCATGTCTCATCTGCACAGCTTTACATGGTTGATATAATCACAGCTGATGCGTTCATGCCAGTTAATGAGTTTGTAGAACAAATATGTATTAGAACGTTCGTTTTAGCGTAAATTCATGGGTACAGGATATCCCATACAATACATTTCAATCTGCATCTCTCATTGACGGTGTAGCTTTACTACACATGCTTTTAAATCATTATTTGCAATTTTAACTTGTTTGTTGCTAAAATAAATGAATAACTAAATAAATTCAATTACTCATAATGTTACTTCAACATTTTTGTGATTGTTGAGATTATTCCATGAGTAAGAAAGTTGAAACTGTCGTAGTCTCTATTCAATAGTCACGCGTCTTTCAATATCAAAATTGAGCTTCCTATCTGCACTATATTCGTGATAGTGATTCATCCATTTTTACAAAAATATCTGATTGAAAAATGCTTTTCAAGCTTCTGAAAGTTTATGAAGTAAGAATTATACCAGTGAGACATGAACGCTTGTGCGACATTAATATTTGATGAACGAGCTTGCTGAGGTTATTCAGTAAACAGAATATATTATACTCTTTTAATTTAATTTCCGTTTTTTTGCATGCTACACTTACCAGGGAATTTATCTTGCTAGCTCTACTCATGCTTTTTTAATTATGGCGTAATCATGAAGTTTATGTGCCAACGTCAGTAAATGTTTTGCAATAATAAGTAGATTTGGAAACTGAGAACTTATAAACTAGAACAACTACATCTTGCCTCCATCAATATCTCAATCCTTGCAGTTTATGACATGTTTTACTTCCCTCTCTCATTTATCCTTTTTCTGTGATTTGTAACTTTCGATTCTATGAAGCGCATTCAAGTTTTTAGTTAACTACATTAATAATTTAAGCTTCATAGATCGGAAGTTGTTAGTAGGTTGAAACAGAGCTATATAAGTTTGAAGGTCTAAATTGTATGTGAATACCTATTAAGAGCACCGTAGTTTAACACATTGTTTTCAGAAAATGATCAAGTCGTCCACTCAAAACAATGAAGACACAATAGAAGATTTGTTTATTGCTTGATCATCTGACATACGTGCAACTGTTTATTTACTCTTCTAAATGTACGTTTTCGGTACAACTGTGCAGTTCAGCAAAGAATGGCTGTTAAGAATCTAACATGGTTGAGGAAACTGCTTAGTCTGATTACATAATAGGTTTTTGGCCATATATTCGTAACGCATGCAAAAAGTCCAAAATCCTTTATGTGATCAAACTAAGCCGGTTCCTCAGCCATGTTTGCTTCTTTATAAACATTTTTTGCACAAATACACCGAAATAATATGAAATAATGATTATGAAGATCCAAATTTAAAAGAGTAAGTGGATAGTTGCTTATCTGTCGGGTGATCAAGCAAGAAGAAAAAAAAATCCGTTGTGCTCCATTGTTTTCTGTGCGCGACTTGACCAATTTCTGAAAATAATGTGATAAACTTCAGTGCTCTTAATGGATATTTGCATTCAATTTCCCTGTTCTGATACTAACGTAATTATGAGAGTCATCCTTGAAGCGTATGACCTCCGTCCAGTGACTGTAGCTCAAGACGCTCTGGTGAAAATAACGCAAGTGAATATTCCATCACAGGATTAAGTCCAGCGTTGCCACAAAGCTCACTAAAGATTTACTATATTATATTCGAATTATTTGCTACAGATCACTCGGGAGCGCACTTTAACTTCTCACTTCTGCTCTCCGTCGGGCTTTCTAATTATTTTAATTTACAAACTGACGTGGAGCCTCCTTGAATGGACAGAATTTCATTAAAAAGAGGCGTCCTCTTTGATCTTGAAATACCGTCGACCGAGTTTCTCTTTTCTGGAGTGTGTAATGCTATTCACTCCAAATACAATACATTAAATTATTGGAACGAGGGAAACATAGCACCAGTCTTTCACAGACTTGGACCATGTAATGAGACTCCGCTTCCGGCTGTTACTTTTAAGCTCCCTTTCCTCCTCTGCTGATTCTATTATGAAATGTGTAAGCACATTAGAATTCGTTTGCTTATTCTCACAAAAATTTATTCACGCACTTTCACCGTCATTAACACATACATGAACCAACCATAAAATAGAAAAAAAGATTTGAAAAGAAATCTATGTATGAAATTGATAATGTATCTTCATCTCTGTCCCTCTCTCTGTCTTTCTAACTTCCTCTCTATTTGTGTGTGTCCATCTCGTACTTCCTATCTATTAATCATGAAAAATTATTCAGCTGAATTCAGAACAGGTATACATGTACAGGGTGGCTCATAAGTAAGGTACCTTTTTAAAACTATTATAGCTATAAAACTACAAATAGTAAAGAGGTATGGTTGATTCAGAATGAATGAGGAGATTTGAAAGTTTTCTACCAGCGTATCAAGTCTACCGACAATCACAACATATTGTCCAAAAAATTTATAAAATCCACCCCCGAAAATGAACCGCTACGCAATAGAACAACGAGCAAAAATAGTGGAACTTTACTTCCGATGTAATTGTTCGGTTACTGCAATTCCGAGGAATTACAGGAATATTGATGGTATTGAAAGAAGTCCTTCGAAGAACTGCATAAAAACTCGTATTGAAATTTAGAGAAACTGGGACAACAGCAATCGGACAACGTTGTGGCAGGCCACGGACCATACGAACTGGTGCTTCAGCTTGTTGCAACGAGTGTTGCTGATTGGCCCAAAACGTCAACAAGAAGACGTTCAATTCAACTGAGAATGTCATGTACCTCACTGCAACGTATTTTGATAAAAGATCTAAAGTACCATCAGTATAAAATTCAATTAACTCATGAACTCCATCCTACGGACACCCAAAAGCTGTTAGATTTTACGAATAGATTTCTGCAGCATGCAGAAAATGAAAACTTTGTAAATAATTTAATAATGGCTGATGAGGCACATTTTCCCCTAAATGGTTTTGTTAATAAGCAAAATTGCAGATTCTGGGCTTCAGAAATCCAAAAGAAATTCATGAACGTCCACTTCACTCAGCTAAAGTAAGAGTGTGGTGTGGCATCACGTCTTCGAGGATCATTGGACCATATTATTTTGAAGATGCTAATGGTGATGCAATTTGTGTTAATGGAAACCTGCATCGACAGATGATTCAAGAATATTTGTTGTCTGAAATTGGAGATAATAATACAGAGACTGCCTTTTTCTAACAATATAGAGCAACAGCGCACACAGCGAAAGAAACAATGCAAATGTTAAAAGCAATTTTTCCAAACAGAATAATTTTCGTTTTGGTGATATACTGGGGCCGGCGCGATCTCCAGATCTAAGTGCTCCTGATTTCTTTCTCTGGGGATACTTAAAAGAAAATGTTTAGATCAAAATACCTGATACTTTACATCAATTGAAACTAAACATCATTCCAGAGATCAACAACATTTCAGCAGACACATTAAGGAAAGTAATAAACAGCACTATTAAAAGAGCACACCATTGTTTGACTAATAATGGAGGTCATTTAAAAGATATTGTATTCCATAGTTAAACGTGTTTTGTTTCATATATAAATTTATATTAAATTTTGAAATTTCTTCTTTCATTCTGAATTAACCAAATCTCTTTACCATTTTTAGTTTTATAGCTATAATAATTTTAAAAAGGTACCTTACTTATGGGCCACCCTGTATTATAAGCATTGTATTGTGATTACTATGAAATACGCCACTTTTTGCCGTTATTAGTCGTCTTCTCCTACGAGGCTATGTTATCGTTAGATAAGCTACTGAATAGAAGTTCTGTATACATTCATAAAAAAATAGTTAGTTTGTATGAGTACCACGGGTTAAATCGAAAAATGTAAATTATTTCATGGATCCTTAATGTTATCATTTTTAAATCGTGTAATTCCCATGGGTACTAGCAGGGCTTCTAGGCCATGTTATCGCTAAAAAGATGCAGAATGGAACTCCAGTAGATATTCATGAAATATATTCATTTAAATTACAATAATTCGTCGTAAATCTTTAATACATTCGTTTTTATAATAATTCCAAATTGGTCAAATTTAACCTGTTAAGCGTTATTTACATCATATGATGTTTGTACGAGTTGCATTCTACCGGCAACTTACACCATATGATGTAGATGCACGACGGTACCACAGCGGCGTTAACATCATATGATGTTATAATGCTTATTAGTTGAACTAGTGTACCTGTGACATCAAAAATGATGGCAAATCTGTTGGTCATATCTGTCTTTGACTTGATTCTGCTTCAGTTTCAGCAGCTATTCTTTCTTGTTTTGCTATTCTGAGATTCCTTCTACGAACATAACGCTGGTCATCATCATCCTCCTGTTCACGCCTCTGCGCCTGCCTTAGTCTTGCTGCTGAGCGTATGGCCTCTAGTCGTTCTTGTGAACTACTTGCCTACTGATCCCACCTCTGATGCCTTACAACAGCTTGTTGTTCTTGAGATAATCTTTCTCTCGCTCTTCTTTTTCGCTCTCGATTCAGTCTTTTTTTCGTTCGAGTGGAGTTTCCATGTTTAAGCTATTTCAAAGGTAACTTATTTTTCTTGTGACAGTAATAAACACTTAAAATACAGTATTTTTGAGCCGTAAAAGAATTAGTTGTAGCCATTCGTGTCATATCCTAGATATAGAAATTCAGCATTACTGAAAGCAACTGCGAGCTTGTGTATGTATATTGTAATATGCACTGCCCCGCCGAACTCGGTATCCACGATACGGATTCAAATATACCGTATGTCCCACAAAAACCCGAACCGAGTATTTATTTTCCCGTATCAGTAATACCATTATTCGACTTATTGTATGCTCTTTTCTATAGATTAATTTTGAGGGATACTGTTGCTAGAAATTAAATACTTGTGGTGTTCTTATGATGGTATTACTGATATGGGACATACGGGTTCGGGTTTTTGAGGGACATACTATATAAGGCTCTGGATCTCTCTAATTTTTTTTAAAGTGACTGATTATAGTGCACTTGTACAGCGAAAATGAGTGTATTAATTTACCAGTGAACTGAAACCAAGACCGCCAGTGCTAATTTCTTCCTATCTATTCTTAAGAGCGTGACACGAAACATATAAATAAATAAATATGTATACACACGACGGTTATTCTTAGTATTAGATTAGCGTTCTTATTACTGTCATATTACAATTGTAATATGACAATAGTATTATTATTATCGAGTGAGCGGTGACCGTTAACAAGTTAAACCGTGGAGTTTCCACGGGAACGATATAACACTTTAATAATTAATAGAGCATTGTTGTTATAGTT
>VCRD01003886.1:14131-35823 GCA_006783055.1 Trinorchestia longiramus
ACGAATTGGTAAGCCATGCTAACGTATCTTAGTAAACTGAATGAACGCGTATAACTTATTGCATTAAATGAACTCGTAATTCATGTTTATTTCATCAAGTAAAGTAAATGAGCATCATATACCTTAGCCAGCTAATGAACTTGTAATAATATTCATAAATACATATCGATATAAAATTACAGCATTTAAATTTGCGAGCACACTTTAGCGTACTCTTCATAGCTCCTAGTCATTTAATTAAGAGAATAAAGCTATCATATTCTAAAAAGACTGGACTTAGTAAATACAATTGCAAACGTAATTAATTTAAAAAGAGAAGCAGACACAGTATGTATACGTAATATTGCTGGATCACACATTCGTGGACTAATTTTATGTTAAATGTGGGTGAAAAAGTAGTTCCAAACTTAATATACTAATGAATTGCCCACGTTTAGCTAGAATGCAAGTACTTTTTAGAGCAGAGATGGCCTTTGTGAGTGTGTTGACAGGGCTGTAGCAGCTTCGTCTGAACTAGACTGAGGGATGACCTTCCTTTAAAAATTTCAACTAGCTCTTCTGGCTGTTTTTTGCAAGCTGCTAAATTACAACATAAGCCTGAAAAGGGAACAATAGAAAGTTTGTTCATTAAGTTCATGGAAAGTTGAGCAGCGAGAAGATATTGGTCGGCAGCGCACACAAGACTCAGCGCTGCAGGCATGAGGCCAAGCGACAGAGTTTCGCTCCAGAATTTCTCACTTGCATTGTGTCTGCCGCGTGAGCTTGGGGCTCGCTCCAGAATTTGATATTCTAGTTTCAATTTTGTACAAGGAGGAATAATATTCTTGCAGGAAAATATAGATCCAACTGCTGGAAATTCATTGATGCGTTAAGGGCTAAAAGTAGGTGTGTAGAATAAACAATGGAATGCAAGGCCCGCGCATTTCCTTGCAATTGTAAGCCCTGTCGATTTCAGGAAATACTTGCGTGTAAGAAGAGGTAGAAATAATTCAGTGATTATTCTGTACTAAAACGTTTTCTTCTGCAAAGATTATTGTCCCGGCTGTGAAATCTTCCTTTCAAGAGGGATAGCATCACTGATAATAGTAAAACTTACAATTATTCCTTTAAAAGACTTTTTCTATGGTGAGTGTATTAGTACAGAAGATGGATGAAGATTCTCAATTCTCTTGTTTCTGAAGTCTCATAGCTTGATATTTACTAGGCCACCAATCTCAACATTTTTACCAAATTAATGATTGTAAAAAAGATTTTCAAGCATCTAACTCACTCGTATGAGTCGACACTTGTCTACTTGTGTGCTTGCAGGCGTAACCACTTGGCATCAAGATACAAATATTGTGTTAAAAATTGTCTGAGGGTTAAAAATACTTCAATTAATATAGAAAAACCTGAACAGTATCACACTTTTAAGGTAAATAAAGGACGTTTGCATGATAATCGTTTAGAGACTATTCCTTTTATAGAATGCATAACACTTAGATCCAAAGAATAACACAAACAAGAACAGTATACGTTTTTATATCCATATACAAAAAGCCACGGTCAACACTCATTGATTTAGAAAACATTTGAAAAATTCTGAACCGAAAATCAAAGCCATTTGGGGAGATATGGTTGGCCCGACAGTAAAACACAACTGCAATCACAGCTGGTACTGAAATGCAAGGCCATCCTCCCGACAGGCGCCTCAAAAACTCAGAATCAATTAAGCAACGTAAACCAGAATTGTGCTCAAACGTCAGGCTTCGTACCACAGTAAATCACATAAATACAAGCCCATAAAATTGGTCATGTGTGGAAATGGAAGTGACGGATCTGCATGCATGGTTTTGAGCTGCAGATTATACTAATGGATTGCTCGTACAGTTTTTATACTACCAGACTCCTCCACAAGCTATTCATGCACAAAACTGATGGTTAAATTTAATTCGTTTAGACGTGGAGAGTTTTGTAAGCTAAGTGGCTGATGATTCATTACTATACCGTAGAATGCCAATAGCAAATGCCGCCTTGTTACTGTTTCAGTAATAAAGTTTGATGTCCGAGTCAAAAACTTCAACTACACAAAATACGCTCCATTTTCGAGTAACAACTTAAAATCTAATTTTGAGCGTAATATTAGAGAATGACCTGTAAGTAGAACTGATGTAAGAAACACAACAATAACAAATAAACTACAAACTTTTGTCAGCTCTACTGCATGTAAATATTAATGACCATGCAATTAATTATTGTTTTGGGGACATACTGTAAAGTGTGTATGCAATTATAATAAAAAATCAAAGGTAGCGACCATTTATGTACCATCTCAATTTCTCGACTGTAAAATTTTCCAGAAAAAAAACGGAGGAATTTTTCTTCTGTCAAATTTTAGCCATGACATACTTCAATAAAACTTTAGCAGTTATTCATTCCAATCCTAACTAATTTCCTACTTCTCTACTGTATGTTCCTTCTACACTATAACAATTTACCAAATATTATTTTACTACAAGTTGACCGCCAATATTCATTTATTCCCTCGTCATGATAAACAACCTTTAGCACAGTACGTCACAGCTCTGACTACTTTTTTCTCCACAGTTCTACATGTTGATTCCGCCGCATCGTTAAAAAAACACGTACGGGTAATTCTCATGTGGATTACGTCAAGACAACATGGACGATTGCTATGTTCCTCCTAGTCTCTTTACTGCTGGATATCTTTTGCAAACACTGTAGTTGCTTTTTACCATGCATTTTGTGTCGGACGTTTAATAAAACTATGGTAATTATGCTTCACATTGCATTGCAGGCCACTGCACATCACTGCATCACGTTCACTGCAGTGTACTATGCAGACTGTTGCTACACATTACGCATCGTGATATACAGCGATGCTAGGCTTATCAATGAGGTTATGCACAGTGTGATAGTTTCAGCACACTGACGGCTGCTGTACACATTTTGCGTCCCGTGTGATAGTTTGCACAATACTTTTCAGCCATACAGCTGCGACTGACGTTACACGTGGGTACTGCGTCTGTATCACCGATTTTAACTGTATTAACATCTACTACGTATGTATATGCTACTAAAAACTGTTCGACAGCATAGCTAGGACGTAATGAATATGTGCTTAAATATACTTTATAGGGTACAGCGGTATCTTTAAAAACAAGATTATATGCAGATAATAATATTATCTCGAACAATTTATCGATTACCACCGGATAGCAAAGCGAAAAATCAATGATATCTTAGTTTAAACAAATGCAGCCTGAACTTTCAACTCATCTAGAAATTGAAAATTTACTGTTTAAATATAAATTCTTAATCTAATACCCACCGTATTTATACATGTAAACCCTTGCTCATAGTTTTTAGAGAGCGAAATTCATTTCCCAAAGGTCGGTGTTCACAAGAGAAAGTCCTAATGAAATGTACCTACGACCACGAACAGTACTGACGGTCTCTGTAGAAATTCTCTTTGACGGTCTGGCAATGAAGTATTTTTTTGTGTAAATTCCCTAGGAATGATTGCTTCTATAAATTTTAAAGGTGACATCAGCAAATCAAACTTACACAAGCACGACTCTTGCACTCAGAAATTTGTTGTCATACAGAGGAGAGGTGAGTTCAAGAGTGACTACTAACGTCATCTTCGCTGCGACCGTCTTCTATCCAACAGTTTTAGAGTTTCTCTATCTTTTAACACTAAGTTTACTTGCAATAATACCTCGTATGCCCTTCAGATAGTTGACCATCAATTTGAATTTATTTTGGCTTTTAAGTATTCACATTTTTTGGAAAATGGACGTAATAACTTTCGAGAATATAGATTAAAATTATTTTTCCTATTGGATACTTTGAGTTTAATTAACAAAATTCGGAACATACGATGAGTGCATGAACGGATGGGTAAGAGAGAGTTATTATTTTTATCATCAGTTATGCACTAGCTTGTGCTATTCACTCAACCGAGCACACTAATCAGAACATAACGTAATTCAATATCAACACTGATATTTCTATGAGAATTGAATTATTGTGAAGTTTCATTTTACACAACTCGGCCGCCCTGAATATCATCCTGTAAAATAAACTTTCCACTTCGTCACTAATTTCGCCCATAAAATGTTCTTAAGTACCATCTGGATGGTACGAAAACGACAGAATTTTGCTCAAATGGACGCCATTCAATATTCATGAGAGGCTACACGAACAGTTCGCAGTTCCACTGTGACGGCTAACTGGCATTTCGTTTATGAACGAAAAATTAATATATATTGATATATGGGCTATACTACGAGGGTATTTCGAAAATGAGGCTTTAATTTGACATTTATAGCAGGAATAAAGTTGGCTAAGTGTACGTATTGACCGGCTAATGATTTCCAGCATTCTAGTCAACTACCAAAACACGCTACGGTGAGCAAAGCAATTCTGCTCAACATTGCAGAATCGCAGAAATTGTGATATATTTCTACAAATTAATAATAAGCTACAATTCATGCATTTATATTGTTTTCATATTCCTACAGAGTAAACGAAGCAATAAGTAATACGACGATAGTACCACACTACAAGCTAAAAGCAAGCCTGAGAGTAACGACCTAGAATTTGTTGCCAACAAGTACACCGGCACTTAAGCTTTTTAATGACGTATACTATTTATTGCAGGGATAGAAACAGTGCTCTAGACTCGTACGTTGATGACCGTGTGTTCTGAAGAGACAGTACGGGCCGCCAATGGACATTTTGATGCCCAGCTCTTGTTGACTCTAATTTTTTTAATCGCGCGTCCCGCAGAAGATGACCCTAAAAGTGCTCAGCAATAAGCAAAGTCCAGCTGATTGTGACACAGATTCGCTCACCAGTCGACCAAGCTGATGATACAATGCGCTCAGAACTTGTTGATGACCTCTGTGATCCACGGCAAGAAGTAGGTCATCCTGCTGTACACTCCAGGGTACTGGCCTTTGCCACACCCGATACCCCATGACACGAGACCCACCTGTGTCCAGACCCCATTAACCCTCTTGATGATCGGACCCCCGCTGTCCCCCTGCAAAACAGCGTGACTTGATTAATGCTACGGTAATTAAAGGCATGCCTGAGGCTTCTCATGTTGTAGTAGAGAAGCCTCTGGTGCTCTAAGACATGAAAACGCTTTAATATGATATAAGAAGAAATAAAAAACAGCGTTTTACGTGATATTACATCATGATCAAAAACGTTTCAGATCTCAAAAACAGAATGGAAACCTCGAGGAAAAAATGTATAGTGAATAAGAAATTCTTATGAAACATTTAGTAAAATAGGAACTTCAGTGGGCCAGTAAGTAAAATTTTAATTTAAACCTGCATTTTAACTTTAACACAAACGTGATCCTTCATTTGATAAATTAAAAATGATATGTTGCCTAAGTTCTCTTGGTATATGATATGCTCACCTACAACCATTAGGCTCGAGCTCCCGGGAGGCGTTACGCAGTAAACAACCCGAGATTGAGGTCGTTTACAATGTGTGTGTATGCGAGATCACGAATTTGGGCTAGCAATATCTTTGTAATATGGCTTACCACTTTCACGTAACTTTGGAAGGAGTAACTGAAGAGAAAGTGGGATGCGTTCCTACAATTCGTATCTCCGTCATGCAAAGCTGTATTTTCTACTCTTTACATACAGTAATGTACGGAAAGAAGACATTATCATACATTCTTCTAACTCAATGCTTCCTCTAACTCATCTATTAATCCAACCAAGCCTCGATGCATCTCTCACATCATTATATGCGAATCGAAACGCTGATCATTCATTTTCATTATTTGTCCAAAAGAACACACTTCAAATCAGTCAAATTCAAAAATTCTTACACAACGCCGACAATCATTCACATTTTTTCCATTAAAGCACCCAGTCGCTTGATTCATAGTATATTTTGGTATCTCGTGTAATAAGATTTATGTCTTTTTCCTCCTCTCAGCTGCTTTTACACCTTATTTATGCCACTTAAAATCCTAGAAATAATCTCACACAGCTACATTCCTTTACGTTTCCACACCTGCTTCAAGAGACCTGGAGTCGTTTTCATTCGCTACGAAAATCGAACGCATCAATCTATGAACATGAAATTGTGTTAATTTCTATGCATATTGTGAATACGTATATCAAATAATTATGCTTCAAATTATTCTTAACTCACAATTATACTAACCAAGGCTTGAAACGCTTGAACTTAATGGTTCTAAGATTGTTCTTTGCCATTTCCTTCTTGTATTCAGCCATAAACAATCAGAGCAATCCACTTCTTGCATTTTTCCATTCAGAACCCGCATCCAATCTGTATCATACCCCAACAAAATTGACATAAGTCAACGACTGAAGTCTGGAAAGTAACTCACGGAACATGAATCCTTGCCGCCCCTGCCGGCACAGAGGTAGGAGGGTACGATGCCTCCAGGAGCAGCAGGGCCGTACTTGGCACGACAGCTGTTGTTGTCCCAGATGACTAGCTGCACCTCCCATAGGCTGCCTTGCTGGGGCCCACCTAGTGAGTTCAATAAGGTTTACTTTATTCATCATAACTGAGTGCATCTTAATGTTGAATTACAATACTTAGTTGTATTCGTTGTCTTATGAATCAAGTGGTAGAAGTCACTTGCATCTCTCACTCAGAAGTCAGAAGTCCTGTCGCCACGCTGGCTGTAAAACGTCTGTTCAAGTACAGCAGCTTTCATGAAGAGTTTGAGAGCGAGCCTTTTCGCCCTTCTTCACTCTTATGCAAGCTAATTGTACTTGAGCAATTACTTTACAACCAACAAGGTCACGGAATTTTTGACCTCTGAGTTGGAGACGTCGGCGTCTCAAGGATTTGCATTGTATTTCTATAACAGTGATCTCAGAAGCTATAAAGATCAATGATCTCTACTTCACAACACATTTTTTCTTTATTTGATCGAGAAATGGTTTGTTCAAACGAATTACATTTTTGAATTATAAGGAAGGTGAAGAAGGATGAATTGACGGATCAAGATCAAGTGGCTTGTAGTAATGGCTACTGAAGCTTCAATTATTATTACATGCGTCTGTTCACTTCGCGGTCAACGAAGTCACGAAACTGCACTCACAGGAAAGACCTCTGTGACTGATTAGAAAATATAAAATAAAGTATCCGTGCCCTGTACACATCAAACTCAAAAAATATACGGCAATCTATTAAAGTATTTTTGAGAGGGGATCGTAATTATTACATCAAACAGAAAGTGCCGTCCCCATATAAAAATGAAAATTACAGCTTTGACGAATAGAAAATGCCCAAATTTCTCCTACATGCAGAGCGATGGGAGCAGCCTACGCCATTCTGACGGTATACCTTACTATCTTTTTTCTTAATAGAATAGAATGTGGCAACAGGAACGAGCCGTTTGGTCCACTCTTAGGCTGCTAGATAGGTGTCAATCACGCACATGCACCTCAACATACATATACATATATATCAATCACGTGCGTACACTTTAATCAATTACAAGCATTTCAGTCACGCAAACATACTGGAAACATACATACACAAGCCCTTAGTTAAAAATGATATGGAATTAGTACTTTACAGAATTGGGGGTTCCTTTCCGAAAATTTATTGAAACGATTTTTGAACGTGTTCACTGAGCCAGCAGAAACAATATTTTCGAGTCGAGGATTCCAGGTTCTGTTAATTTTGACTGGAAACAAGTTTAAAGTCTGAGATGTCGAATAGGTTCTTCTTATTAGTTTATGACCGTTATTTCTGGTTCATATGTTATCATCTATGTCAAAACGCCCTTCTAGGGTGACATCGTTCAAGCCATTGAGATATTTATAGGTCTCGATGAGTTGTCCTAGCAGTCTCATTTGTACTCGGGAGATGAGTTCCAGCTACTGGAGACGCCCTTCGTAGTTGAGATTACGGATCACAGGAATGATCTTCGTTGCTTTACGCTGATTTTTCCTATTTCGTTAATGTCTCTTCGGAGGGTAGGAGACTACAATTGTTCTGCATATTCTAGATGTGGTCGCACTAAAGCTTTATAGAGCGGTAAGATGATATTTTTTCACTTGTATTCTATCTACGGATACATGGTGCACTCGTACCAAGAACAAAGGACATCCAAAAAATCTTAATCGAAATCTTATTACCATTTATCGGTATTCTAAATACCCATAAATAATAAAATTTGGTTCAACTTTTTTTTTGAGAGGGGCACCAAAAAGAAAATATCGAGCCGAGTCATCGCGCTGGGGGCAGGTAATTTGTAAACGTTATGTCACAAAACGGCATTGTTTCTCCTTTCTAAATGTAACGTGCTTCATAACTGAGTAAACTACGTATTTGCTCAGTTTACGTCAAGTTTAGGTCGGCATTTATTCCGATTCATAGGTTATCTTCAACGCTCAGTAGAAAAGGAAAAGCTTATATCTAGTTCATTAGCTAGCTCAGAATTGCGAAAACTAAGTAGTTTTTTTTACATTCACATGTGCATTTAACAATGTCTACGTAATGAGTAATTGAGTATGAACTAAGCAGCGCGTGCGACACTATCTACGAGAGGAATAATTTTCCAATGGTTTATAATAATTAGATTAGAATAATTTTCCAATGGCCGTGAAAAAACTGCTTTTTAGACTCACTTGTGTGAGTCTAACACATGTGTGTTAGACTCACGCATCCGCCATTATTGCGCTTCCGTCATTATTGTAAAATAAAGATAGCAAGCATTAATGATTGAAAATAGTATTTTAATATTGCACTCATTCAGTGTTTCAAAAATATGAGTGCATTTGATCCATTGGTTTTACATGCACTAACATGTAGATTACAATTTCCGTCTCTTTTATACCATCGTCGCTTTCTGGTACGTGACAAAATCCTTTTTTATTATTGAAAGACGAACTGAAAAACTTTAACGATGTTTTGAGTGGCGCACAGATTCCGAATCGCAATTCATTTTCTCTCTTTTATTTGAATATCATGTCATCGTCTTTAGGCTTACGACTGCAAGATCAGACATCGTGAGCGAAATTCCTTTGCATGCAATGGGGTTCTATGCGTTCAATCTTTAACAGTATTTACAAACCTAATTGTAGCAATAGCTTCGTGCGTAGAGGTCAGTTCTATTATTCTACGATGTCAGGTCAGATAAATAGCTCAGCGATGAAAAAATTGCGCAAAATGATGACAGGAAAACCACTGGCAATATACTTTATATTATAACTCTGTTTTCTGCATTCGGTTACTTGTCACAAACTGAATACGAGGCGACACATGCATTTCCTTGGTATAACTATGTAGTCTTTTCCACGTCACCCAGAGCTCGTGTACGAAATTCCTCAGAGAAATATTCGGCTTTACTGATTCCAAGAAAATTCTTTTGACGATCGACTTCGGCTCTGACGCATTCGCCCTAGCGGCTGCAGTTTTTTCCGTGGCTCGAGGGAAACTCGAATGAGAGTTTGCATGTGTGTACCTGTAGATTCACGATATGGGAAAATGAACTTGCTTAACACTTTACATCGTGACGAGAAAACTTTCAGGCATTTTGTAACTTCTGTGAAGGCTGAAAGAGTTCTAAGTTTAGCTTATGACCTGATAGATTAAAAATTTGTGAAACTACAAAATTCTACGGAAACTGGTTGCAATGTTTAAATTTGAAATTCAATTACGAGGTAAATGTTTGGTGTATAACTGCACTCGCAGCCATGATAAGTGTCATTATAGTTTGTTTGGAAGAAACACGTAATCTTGAACTACAGCGAGTGTAAAGATGTTACATATTCGTGCTGTCACTTCAGTGAACGCAACGTCTTGCCTATGCACATGACTTGTAAAATGCTAATGCAGATGAGAACTTTCTGCTGCCAACTCATGAGCATTCAAAGAAAATTGAGATACTCGTACTTGAACAGAAGTTGCAAACTTTCTTTGAGACATCGATTCCTAAAAAATCAATCATGCAAGTGATCGATAACGCTGTGCGGGTTGTGGGAAGTAAGCTCTACTCGAAGAAGAGTAAGGGAAAATTTCCCAGCAGATTTCCAGCAAAAAGGGAGTTCACGTTCTTTGGCAATGCGTTGAATTTGAAATTTTGGGAATTAGTGTATGAGCACTACGCCTGCATTGATGCTCCTTATTTTCCACGTTCGGAGAAAAAACATTTCAACGGATTTTGAGATTTGTTGCGTAATTTTTTCCAGTAAGTTTTATGGAAGCATGAGAAAAATGGACTAATTTCTGAGCTTCACTAGATTATATTATTTAAACACAAAATATTTCATCGAATACATCATAAAAAAATGATTCGCTATGCAGATCTAAATCAAAGCTGAATTTCGAAAACGACGCTAACGCTTTAAGGTACAAACTTGACGACTGTTAACTATTGACTTCGTTATAGCTCTATGTTTAAACGAATCTACACCCTAGTTTTGTTTCACAAGTAATGTGCACAGTTTATACTGGGCTTTCCATCTGAGCCCTGAAGGTTGTCGTACCATGAGATCGATCACTGTACAGAGGACATGGTTCTTAGTTCTCCCATGTTATAGTTAGTTATGGTGTGGTATTTCCAAACAAGTGTCAGACCAACAAGTTTTAAAAATTTCTTGACGGTGAAAAAATTGAAGGAAATTTTCGATCACCGTAGTCAATCCTACGATTAGGAATATTTGATCATCAGGACCGAGTAAAAAAAAAGGCTATGAATTTCTACAAAAGAGTTAAACTGAACCATTCTCTCTTTGAAGATTTCTTTTTCCTCCACATATTATACGAAATGTTAAATTAATAATCCCATAAACAAACTAATTTCTTAAACAAAAGTACAAACTTTTGAAATCGAAATTTTATTCATGAAACAAATGATGCGTAAACGTAGTGGAAGAAATTTTGTAGAAATTATTTTAAAATTGAAAAGAGATGAAATCGTGCAATTGAAATACTCAATTCTACTCATTTTTGCGTAAGAATTTCAGTCAGACATAAAACTATACGGTGCAATCTTTCGACGAAGATAATGATATTCGGTGAATTAAAACAGCATCTTTTTTGCAAACTCTAAACTTTGAAAAGCTCCACCACTTTACTTTTGAACTAATAGTTTTGTTGCGCGCGTTAGATACATTGGAAGAATGATTTTATGAAATATCCTTTATCAAAATTTAAAATATTTGGAAGTGGCTCTAAGTTCATTGCTAAAAAAAATGTTACCTTCGAATAAGGATCCCCATCCCGCCACGGTGCCGACCTCCTGAACAAGGGACGTAGGGTCCGAGTTGAGGCAGATGGGCTGTACGTGCTGCGTCAGGGTTGCCGGCTTGTTGAGCGTGATCATGGCTATGTCGTTCATCTGCAAGTCCATGTTTGGGATTGAGTAGAATAGAATAGAATGAGGCAATAGAAATGACCCTTTTGGCCCATTCTTGGGTCGGTAACCACGTCCCATGCCGTAATTCTAGCCGCCGATGGTCATACACAAACCGACCACGGCGGCAGCGGGTCTTGAATCCGGGTCTTCCCGCATCGCAAGCAGGTTCGTTCACCAGTCGACCAAGCTGGTGACTGTTAACTTATCAGTTACTTATGAATGTTATGCGGACTGAACATACCAATTTTTATACCTAATGAGTGTGATTTTCAACAGTAAATACCAGTGTGTAATGCACTGAACATGAATTTCATCAGGTTTACCAAGTATAAAATGTAATGTGTATTATGTAAGTTAGTTGCACGAAGCAGTAAATACTATGAGTGTTAAATACTCCACCTATTATACACACTAAATATATATTGAAATAATATAGCACAAACTCCTTCCCCCCTCAAATTGCGATTAGGGAACTGAAGAGAACTTGTTGGAAAATCATCGTACCGCTGCTTGAAACTTGAGCACGTTTGGACTAGAGCCACCATGGTGGCCGGCAGAACATGTTGCTAAATTTTGTTACTCTAAATGTATCAAGTACTTGATGTGAGGTATCTTACTTCGGTCACGCACTGTAGACTGTAGATCTGCCTGTGTTGTATTTCAAGATTTATCTTTCAGTAACGTTGTTTCTATGTGAAAGTATTTAGTTTCGGGTGAATTTAAGCATATATTTTAAATCATGTTGGTAAATCAACTAGGATGGTACTTGACCTGTAGTAACCCAGGCTACAACTTGTATCTCAAATGCTGATATCATTACAAACTGTTCATTCTTTTCTTCAGTAAAAATGTGCTTCTTGGACTGCATCATATACTCCGATATTGTTTTGAGTAAATCAGAAAACTGAACTTTATTAACCCATCACGATACTGTTGCTGAAGCTCACGAACGTATGCTTTGATTGCTGATTTAGTAAAAAAAATCTTTCGAGTGCAGAAAAATTTCCCTAAATTTCATGCCTTTCACCCTACATGATGCAACGCAGGTGTTTGTTACCATTTGCATCGAAGCAATTTGCCTTAGTGACAGCTGAGCAGTTCTGAGCTGCGTGTGTTTTTGCGCGGTGCGACGGGTTGTGTTTGTGTTGATAAATCCTTTCTCAAGTACGAGTATGTGACCAGCGCCTGTGCAGTGAGACTTGTTTAGTGCTTGGGGCCCAGCGCTGTTTGATCATTGGACTCAGCAAAAATATACCTTCTCCAACAAACAAAGTAAGGGAATGTGGGACAGCTGCTCAATATTCATTAGCGCATGTTCTCTATGGGAGTCCGTGAGGATTTTGTTCACTTGAAGGAAATTTAATCTTCAATGTATATCATTTAAATCATTATACATAATATTATGAATTAGTTGTGCAGCCATCGACAACAAACGGCTCCTTTTTACTGATTGCTAATTTTCAATTGTTGTTCACATATAACAGAGGTAGAATTTTTTATTTCTGCATTCTGCTATCCAGTTCAATTGAATAGCTGTACGGGTTGAGCTCTCATGTTAATATTTATTTCAACTAATTCATTTCATAACGGTCATCTCACAATTATTTTTTAAATTGCTTGTTTATCAAAGCGCTTCACTTGAAGCTTGACAAACTGTCATGGAGAACTAAGTTCATCTAAGAAATGCCTAGGTAAACATTAGAAGCGCTCCGTGGAAGCTGGTTATGGAAATTAATATTCATGAAAACTCAAGATAGTCAACATAATTGTTTTGACAGCATTGATCACATTAGCAATTCACATGAGCAGAGCTAAATTTCTCTCAGTCTCACGTAGCACTTCTATGCAGTATGTCCTGATAAAATTAAGTAAAACTAAGTTTCTCACCAAATTCATATATCCCGTTTATTTTAATGAAATTGACTGAGTTAAACCACATGAACCCGAACAGTACTGCTTGCCATGAAATAAAAACGTAGAAAATTGTTTTCTCACAAAATTGGCAGTGTTTCTGACAGTTACGTATACAGAATCCTAGTTTAGTTATTCTGTCAAACTAAGAGACGGCAATTTTTGTCGGTTGACGAACATTCTACGAAATTTCGTGTAAATTTCAGTTAATAAACGAGGCGTTGGGGCAATGGTACAGCAGGTGTAATCGAGAGCAGGAATAGTGGTGAGCAATACGCGGCACTCGGCAATGTTTGATATATTTGAAGGCAATCATGTATTCGTGATACGACTTGTTACTTGTGTAGTCGCTTAATTATAAGCGTGCAGCAGTTGGAAATGAAAAATGTGTGGTGGATCTAGTTGTTGAACCATGCTATCGAGCTTTTAATACAGTTGGATTGTATTCATATCTATGAGTTAGGTTAGAGCCTTAGGTTTAGGTTAGTTAGGCTTAGTTTACCCTTGCGGTCCAACGCAGGGTTTGCCTTTGTTCGTGTTGGTCCAAAGCTAGATTTAAAGAGGGATAGGCTATATTCTAATAATACTTCAGGATGAATGGATCTCTTAAGAGTTTTTTAACATCTCTTAAGCTGTACTAATGAGTTAGTTGTAATTATGTATATGTGCTAGTCAAATTATTCATCACGCTGTATAGTACAAGTTTCATGCAAAACAAACAGATTCTAAATGAGATACTGTATGACTTTCCTCATTTTTGAGTTTCAGCTGCATGTAAACTTATGATTTCATGTAAGTGTAAAAAGCTTTACATTGGAGATTTTATTTTAAAAAATGTCCCTTCTTCACAACTGTTGAAAAACGTGTTCATTTTTGTGCTAACGTAATTCTTTTTCAAACGTCTAAGCGCACGTATATCAACTCGACTCAGTTTCTGTATCCGACAACGAGAAATCTCAAACTGTCTCACACACATTCTATGGTGTCAAGCTCGTCCAGTTAAAATTCCTAAATACTCCATACTTTGAGAAAGTTTGAGACAGAAGCTGACTGTCAAGTTAGGCACGTGCGGTATCTTTTGTGGTGTGATTGAATAACTTCGATGGGAACTAACTTAAATGAATAGCGGAAATTGCCCTCAAGCTCTCCAACTTTGAGGGCAAGGCAATCCCGTCAACCTTAAGTAAATTTCGAAAGTTTGCCAAACTCGATCCTGCCAAGCACGACAGCATGCAGGCTTCAGCAAAAAAGTTCCCCATCTTGGGCTTCGCACCTGGGACTGATAACATTGAAAATTGTGTATTGCAATTGCCCGTAGTATGAGAGCACAAACCACTGCAGACTTTTTCGTTAACTTAAAAAGCATTCATGGAAATGATTATTGACCTGATTTAAAAATAACAAATAATACAGGATGATAACAAATCATATAAGATCAGAGGATTTAGGAAGTGTGAAGAATAGATTTCATGCCACGTCCAACATAGGAAGTATAAAGGTACAATTAAAAGCTCTAGCGACTATTACTGCAGAAGATACTTCACATTCACGTTCACTCTGCCCAGTCAAGGACAAACTTTGTCATGAGGACTTGTTTATTACAAAATATAAAATTTTCACTTGTATTTCACGTCAAATTACTTGCTTATTAAATACAATGTTGTATAAGATTGCAGGTCCAGTGGCTGCGCTCCATAATTAACGGAATAAGCTGCTCCGCGACGAACATTTCACGACCTAAAAACGTTTAAATTGGCCACAAGACAGTGACCTGAGGCAGTGCTGCGCTAGCGGTGGGTGCAACGAGCCTTTATGCGACCTTAAATTTTCATCATGGCAGCCTTATGAGGTGATCAAGAATATTCCTCTCGCTTCGTGACAGTAGATTAGTTATTCTTTTGTGCAGCGAGCAGCGCAGTTTTGCTGCAGGCTATTCGAAATTTGCAGCCCACATGCTTGGGTTCAGAAAACAATTTCTTCACTCTAAATGAAAGTTTATCAGTTTGTTGAGTTTATTTTCATGCAAAATTTAAAATTATTGGATCGTGGACAAACGAATAATAATGCGTTCTAAAGGCTGTTTAATAAGGCAACCAATTTCATGATGTGATGTTGAATATAAATTTTATAATTGCTTAATCATCATGTGAAAATCCTAATTCTCCAGGGGAACTTCAACCCGATTTGAGAATCGTGTAGCCGCGCGGCTCGTAAACTTAATTTCACACTCCAGTTTACTGACGGGACGCCTACGACTTGGCTTAGTCCTCCCGTATTGAAAACTAAGGTCACCTGACGGTTTATGAGGCAACCACAATGTATCGTGTAATTGTAGTCCGCTTAATTATATTTGTTGTGCATGATAGATGTTTGCATGGGACTTCTACAGATTATATGTGGTGTGTCTTGCTGCATCAATCAATTCTACGATAGAAAAAAGTCAAAATTTCAACAATTTCAGTGTGTTAGACGTGAGTGGATGAATATATTAATTTTTGTAGAACATTCATGTGCTTCATCCTTTAAATTATAGGGATAGGTGGAATTTATTGAGTGGCTGTTATGATGACATATACTGTAACGTAGGAAACGTGTTACTGATAAGTTCAATTTCAATACCTGTAACGTGACCAACGTCTGAGTACTTCAATTTCAATATCTGTAACCTGACCAACATTTTACTTCATTGCTCAATTTTAATAAAAGCGATCGACACACACACACACACGCGCAGCTATCGCTCCTCCAAAGTGCACTTGAGCGAACTTCCCCCTTCCTGCTTTGTGGCAAGTTTACCTCCTCAAAGACCTGACCAAAGACTCGAAGTATTGCTAAAACTTTTAATATTGAATCCGTTTTATCGGAGTAAATATTTTAGATAAGCAAGTAGTTTGGTTAGAAAATATAGCTGCACGAGAAGAAGCCCTTTTAATCCTTGCTAACTTATTTGCTGTTGGAAAAGTTTTTGAAACAACTTTACGATAATTCAATGTATATGAATTAAACTTAATATTTGATGTAACTGTAATATAGAGTAGTTAATGGAACCTTAATAAAAATATTTTAATAAACGTAAGGCAATTAGCTCTCACCAATCTGACAGGGTCATAATCCTTGTGGCGCACGACCTTCTTGGCTGTGAAGGTTTGAGTGGTTGCCTCTGTGCGCTGGATGTTGTGGGCACCCAGCACTATGCGCAAGCGTGACAGATCCACCGAGGTCAGCCTGCGTGTGTGCACATCAGTTTAACACAGCGAACAAACTTTACATATCGCCTATGTATCTTACAGCACACAGTATTTGCATCGGCTTTTCAATTCTTAACGTTAGCACCTTAAGACTAATGATGCTGCTTCCAGCGACTGTTTCTGTCCTCTGTACTCTAGCGTGACTTGAGATAGAATCTCGTAGTGGCGTAGATAAGCTTGATAAATCAATCATTATAGTGGTTGACTATTGTTCCCTCGGTAATCCAGTGGCTGAGAGAGTCCGTACAGCTAACAGAGATGAGTCGAGCAGAAGTTTGCCTTACAAATATAGGAAGTTGAAGGCACTCAGCGTGATCACAAGACATCAGGAGCGAATTAAATGAGAAGCCTTTCTTGTTCATAATGTACTCTTTTCGTATCACCAAGGTTCCTATTCGAACTTAAGAGTAACATACCGGCCTATGCATTTTTTCAATTTCTTTAATATATTTTTTATTGGTCGGACAATCTATTCGTATTTTGATAAGTAATCACGTATACCCGTAAAACTACAGTAAAAGGATAATTAAGCATTAAGAGACTGTGAAAACTAGTTACGAGATTTTTCTTACTAATTTACGTAAACTCAGCATTTCAAAGTTGAAAGAAAAATGTTATAGCACCAAAATATCAATTAGTCTACAAGGTAAAATTTAACTCTCGTCAATAAGCTGACAACCGCTTCGGATAGCAAGTCTTGAGAATGAGTGTTGCTTAAAAATTAAAAACTGAAAAAATGGCTCTATTTTTTCAAGTTCTTATTTATTTCTTATGATGAATTTATTTTCTAAAAACTCCTTTTCTCTTCAGTTTTAATGTTTACTTTCACCTTCATGGAGGAGCAAAAGTTGAATACAACGAATAGAGATCTTTTTATTCCGTAAACCAATTTTATCTTGCTAACGTTTCTCTACTTCATGTCTTGATCGAAAAATTTTGTGTATTTGCAAACTGTCAGCAATTTAGTTCATATTTACTTGAGAGAGTAATATTTTGAAAAAGTAAGGCTCTATTTATAGCATATCTGGGGGAGGTTTTCAGTTTTTCAATTAAATCTCATCATGTGTCAACTATTTCGAAAAATACTTTTCAATATCGCTTCATAAAAATTAATGACTTTCCTTTCATAATAGTACGCAATGGAATTAATGACATTAATGGCAATCAGAATTGTGTGGAAATTTATTTTGGTTATGAATTTTGAAACGTCTTTTCGACTAACAAGGTCTTCTTTTTCTGTTTATTCGATATGGAAATAGTTTCGCAGAGCGAGATTGTCTGACGTAAAAGATTATGAGAGCGAGAGAAGCTTTCAAGTCCCCTTCAGGTGCTTCTAATAAAAAACTGATCTCCGTGATCGCCATCGAGAACAAACCCTCATGGTGATATTTGAAGACAGTCTGTGCATTGTTAGACTTGAGGAAGGAAGGGGAAAATGCTGCAGATCATGCTAGATTTAACAAATTTCTCGTCTGTTGGAAAACGAAATGATGAGACATAAAACTTACTGTCTGCAAAGTCGATACAAATACCAACGCAGTTTCTTGGAAAGCTTTTAGCCTTCGCTACAGAGGATTTTATTGAGGGATTGACTGTGTTGCCACACTGTGAGCAACGCAGCGAAATATTCATATTAATTTCAACCATTCAGCATTTAAATATCCTGGCATGGACACTCTAATGCATTTCTTGACAGTCCTGAAGTGCCGTTAGTTGGATTCAGACTTTGTGCAAGTTATTGGTATTGCATGCGCAGAGACGTGTGCGTCCATCTCTTAAGAAGATATGAAATCCTTCTCTTAGAATCAACAACACTTTTTGCGTGCCTCGTGCATAAGTGCAAATACACCGACTGTGTAGAGACCTGTACACACACAGCATACAGAGATACACAGACTCACGTGGCGACGCAGTGAGCGGCAGTGAGGATGTGGGTGGAATCAATCAGGGAACCACCACAGAACTGCTTGGGGCCGTTGAATAGCGCTGCCTGTTGGTGAGGTGTCATTGAAGGGTCAAAAATTAAGTGCGAATATATTTATGATGTATCAATCTTTTGCATGATAATTTATTGCTGAGTAAGTCAGAATCTGATTTGACACATTCACTGTTATATCTTATTTTTTTACTCTCTCAGATATGTAACGCCCGTTCATATTAAACACGATGCTTACAGATAACTGTAATAATAATTAAATTAAATCGATCATCAGCAAGCCATATCATACGGTCAACCAGTAATTAGAAATTACAATTTCAATTTAATAACAATCACAACTTTATGTTTTAAGTTTTCGCTCTCATAATTTTCCTTTTTCGGTCTTTCTCGGATGTTAAACATACAATTCAGTTGAATGTAATGATGTCAAATCTAATCTGTACCTAAAGAAAATATTTCGCTTATCACCTAAAATGCGTATAATATCTACCACGTCAGAATTTATATGTATCACCAATGATTACCTCTCAAGTCATCATTGAAAAAGCGAAGTTTCATTTGTTTCCCCATGNAAATTTATTTTGGTTATGAATTTTGAAACGTCTTTTCGACTAACAAGGTCTTCTTTTTCTGTTTATTCGATATGGAAATAGTTTCACAGAGCGAGATTGTCTGACGTAAAAGATTATGAGAGCGAGAGAAGCTTTCAAGTCCCCTTCAGGTGCTTGTATTAAAAACTGATCTCCGTGATCGCCATCGAGAACAAACCCTCATGGTGATATTTGAAGACAGTCTGTGCATTGTTAGACTTGAGGAAGGAAGGGGAAAATGCTGCAGATCATGCTAGATTTAACAAATTTCTCGTCTGTTGGAAAACGAAATGATGAGACATAAAACTTGCTGTCTGCAAAGTCGATACAAATACCAACGCAGTTTCTTGGAAAGCTTTTAGCCTTCGCTACAGAGGATTTTATTGAGGGATTGACTGTGTTGCCACACTGTGAGCAACGCAGCGAAATATTCATATTAACTTCAACCATTCAGCACTTAAATATTCTGACATGGACACTCTAATGCATTTCTTGACAGTCTTGAAGTGCCGCTAGTTGGATTCAGACTTTGTGCAAGTTATTGGTATTGCATGCGCAGAGACGTGTGCGTCCATCTCTTAAGAAGATATGAAATCTTTCTCTCAGAATCAACAACACTTTCCGCGTGCCTCGTGCATAAGTGCAAAGACACCGAGTGTGTAGAGACCTGTACACACACAGCATACAGAGATACACAGACTCACGTGGCGACGCAGTGAGCGGCAGTGAGGATGTGGGTGGAATCAATGAGGGAACCACCACAGAACTGCTTGGGGCCGTTGAATAGCGCTGCCTGTTGGTCAGGTGTCATTGAAGGGTCAAAAATTAAGTGCGAATATATTTATGATGTATCAATCTTTTGCATGATAATTTATTGCTGAGTAAGTCAGAGTCTGATATTAATGCTGAATATCTTGCCTTCGAGTTAATTTTTAGTCGAGTTTTCAGTGTTATCTGAGAGTAAATCTCAGCGAACTGATCGATGAACTTCAGAATGAAATAACAATTTATGTTTTAGTTGTGATGGCAACTATCTATTAATATGATGAGTACTATCGAAATTGTTTGATGCTAGTGGTAAAGACTTGCATTACGGACCAAATACAATCGTATTCTATGGGTAGCTTCATTTACAGTAAGAAATATCAACAATACAACTGAAAGCCTCGAGCCTAACTATTCATAAGTACAGGGTGGCCCATAAGTAAGGCACCTTTTTAAAACTATTTTAGCTATACAACTACAAATGGTAAAGAGATTTGGTTAATTCAGAATGAATGAGGAGGTTTCAAAGTTTTCTACCAGCGTATCAAGTTTACCGACAATCACAACATATTGCCCAAAAAATTCATAAAATCAACCCCCTCAAAATGAATCGCTACGCAATGGAACAACGGCCAAAAATAGTGGAACTTTACTTCCGATGTAATTGTTCAGTTACTGAAGTTCAGAGGAATTACAGGAATATTGATGGTATTGAAAGAATTCCTTCGAAGAAATGCATAAAAAACTGGTATTGAAATTTAAAGAAACTGGGACAACAGCAGACAGACAACGTTGTGGCAGGCCACGGACCATACGAACTGGTGCTTCAATTCAGCTTGTTGCAACGAGTGTTGCTGATCGGTCCAATACGTCAACTAGGAGACGTTCAATTCAACTAAGGATGTCACGTACCTCACTGCAAGGTATTTTGGTAAAAGATCTAATGTATTATCCATATAACATTCAATTAACTCAAGAATTCCATCCTACGGACTACCAAAAGCAATTAGATTTTGGGAATAGATATCTGCAGCATGCAGAAAATGAAAACTTTGTAAATAATTTAATAATGGCTGATGAGGCACATTGTCACCTAAATGGTTTTGTTAATAAGCAAAATTGCAGATTCTGGGCTTCAGAAAATCCAAAAGAAATTCATGAACGTCCACTTCACTCAGCTAAAGTAACAGTATGGTGTGGCATCACGTCTTCGAGGATTATTGGACCATATTTTTTGAAGATGCTAATGGTGATGCAATTTGTGTTAATGGAAACCTGTATAGACAGATGATTCAAAAATACTTGATACCTGAAATTGGAGATAATAACACAGAGATTACCTTTTTTATAACAAGATGCAGCTACAGCGCACACAACGAAAGAAACAATGTAAATGTTAAAATAAATTTTTCCAAACAGAATAATTTCTCGTTTTGGTGATAAACCGTGGCCGCCGCGATCTCCAGATCTAAGTGCTCCTGATTTCTTTCTCTCAACAACATTTCCCCAGAGACATTAAGGAAAGTAATGAACAGCACCATTGAAAGAGGATGCCATTGTTTGACTAATAATGGTCATTTAAAAGATATTGTATTCCATAGTTAAACGTATTGTATTGTTTCATTTATAAATTTATATTAAACTTTGACATTTCTTCTTTCATTCTGAATAAACCAAATCTCTTTACCATTTTTAATTTTATAGATATAACAATTTTAAAAAGGTACCATACTTATGGGCCACCCTGTATTTGATAAATACTTTTAGGTGAGTATTTTTCATGTGAGACAATTACTACATTTGCGTCATCAACCTATTACGACAAATTTACTGATATTCTATTTTATAGCTTACAT